>SJYA01001090.1:1070598-1145699 GCA_006410615.1 Neotragus moschatus
TTTGTAATGAGTCAGATCACATCAGGTGGCCAAAGTATTGGAGCTTCATCATCAGTCCTTCCAAAGAATATTCAGGGTTGATTTCCTTTAGAATTGACTGGTTTGATCTCCTTACTATTCAAGAGACTCTCAAGATTCTTCTTCCTCACTACAATTTGAAATAGCTCAGGTGGAATTCCGTCACCTCCACCCATTGGAAATGGAAGGATGTGAGCTGGAAAGTGAAACCAATGACTAAAGCTTGTGCATCTCTCCATTGGCGAGTTTACTGAAGTCACCACATGTGAAAGTATCCTTGAAAAGAAAGAAACCTGATAGATTAAGAAGGATGTATCGAAATAGGCTTCAAGCTTAATTGCCCCCAGCTTGCATCTAGTGTCTTCCAATTAGTTTTTGCTACTGTGTTTAACAAAATTTTGTTTTTCTTTGACTTGGTTTTGTCTCTATATAATATCTACATGTAAATCCAGACTGCTCTCTGACATGAATGTGATAGTGAGGTGCCTCCCATTATCTATCATATTCTCTGACATTCTGCTGTTCCCTTCATCTCTGTGCCTTGACAGGCATCAAAAAGGGTCATGTAAGGTACACTGTAAAATATGTTCCTCTTGGGGTATTTGTTTTTATTGCATTGATTTATGAGAATATGTAATAAGGATTCTGATTCTTCCCATTGTCTTTGTGACTGAGGATATATGGTTTTGCTTTTTTGTGTGGCTTTTTATAATGTTTAGAAAATCCAGAGTAAGAATCACCTTGCCACAGTGATGATTTAGTGCTACACATTGAAAACTTAGACCATCCCCTGACTACACAGCATATAGAAGTACCTGCAGGTTGCAGCTAGTGCCAGCTCCCAGTTGATTGAGTTTAGGATCTTGGGAGTTGACGTTACAGAGATTATAACCAGTTGGCTCACGTCCACTCTGAGGTTAAGACTGATAAACTTTCTTCAGGCTTTGTATGCTATCCCATAGGAATACCACAAGGTCAGTTTATACCCGCGATAATGGGAGACAAGCCATTTGTTTCAGCAGATATTTCATGTGAGAGAGGGAAGAGAGAATGATGGAGATTAAGTGCTTGGTGGGGCAGGGAGCTGGGTGCCAGGGTCCGGGGGGAGGGAAGGGTTAGAGGGCATCCATACCAAAATGCCATTGTCCTTGTGTTCACATTCAAATTGTCTTCAGTCTAACTGGGGCTCCTACACTTAACATTTGCCTCACTCACACCACTTCTGCCTTTTTAAATTTTTGATTTTTATATTGAAGTATAATTGACAGATATCTACTTCCTTCTTAATTGTACTGATGGGTTTATTGAGATCTGGTACATTTTGCAATGGGGTTATGCAAATGAACTTGAAATAAGAGTTTCTCATTTTAGGCCATTTCTGCATGCAGGCATCTTGATAGTTTATCTGAGATCACTTATTTACTTCTCACCCATTTCAAATAATCAGCAGTCATATGACACTATGATCTTACCAGCTGCTACTACTACTAGCAAACCTTATATCAAAATACAAAAGTGGTGATTTTGGAGGTTGCATTTCTCACGGTGTAGAGAGACTTGTCTTGATATGTATATACTTATCATCAAAAGATTTTTTTTTTCAGTTCTTAGCTTTTTCTTTGCCTTTTCCTCATTTTTACCATACCATCAATTTTAAGCAATTTATTATGACTGATTTTCAGTGTAATTAAATTAAATATTTTGAATATTAATGATATCCTGCATATTAAAAACCTAAGTATAAATTCATTTATTCATTCATTAAACAAAGGCAAGGCATTTATGTTGAGATGAGAATTTAATATTATTTTTTAAATTATTATGTGAATTATTTTTCATAATGTATGTCTTTAATTAATACAGCTATTAAGTACTTTTCATTTATAAGGAATAAATTTATATCTAGCTCTATTATAAGATAATGCTTAATTATGTGGTAATAATTATTATGTGTATCAATCACCTGTTAAACATTTTCTGTAACAATATAATTAGTTCATATGTTAACAACAAGTGTTGTAATACTTGGCAAAGAATGTACTTATAATTTTAACACTGATTATTTCCTAATATCTGTAGGTGAGTTAAGGCAATTATACATCTGATTTATATAATTTCAGTTTAGATTTCTAGTTATGATTCATAGAGCTTATCATTGACTTTGAAAGATCTCAATTATTTTTTAGTTTTATCTATTTTTATATACTGCAGGGCATTTGATTAACTTTGATTATTTTTATTTTAATTGAAGTTACTTTTGATTGATATGTGAAAATTTTTAAGATGTTCCCATAGAGCACCTAATGGGGCTTCCCTGGTAGCTCAGTGGTGAAAAAAAAAAAAAAAATCCACCTGTAACGCAGGAGATGCAGGAGACCTGAGTTCGATCCCTGGATTGGGAAGATTCCCTGGAGGAGGAAATGGCATCCCACTCCAATATTCTTGCTGGGAAAATCCCATGGACAGAAGAGCCTGACGGGCTGCAGTCCATGAGATCTCAAAGGATCAGACCTGACTAAAGCAACTGAGCACACACTTAGTACCTGTTACAGTATTACAGATATTCTACTAATTTAAGTTCTAACTTATATCCCCTTGTTTCTTTTAAATAAGGTCAAGTGTTCACATGGCAATTTTTATAAACATCTTCAAAGGACAAGGATGATGAACTGGAATGAGAAACCTGTTCTCAGGAGAAATAGATATGCTTTGTCATGTAGGATTAACAGAACATGATGTTTAAAGTAAATTCAATGGAAATTGATAGCACTTTAGTTAACTATCTAAAAATAACTAGGATTATTTTCATTTTGGGGGCTTAAATGGCTGACAGTAGCCATATACAGTTCCCTTCTGGGTGTTTAAATGTGACATGATTAAACTTCAGGAATGGCACTCAAATTCATTTCCATTACTGATACTATTTCTGGAAATTAAAATAGTCACCAAGGGAGCCCTTATAATACTACAGCATCCCCAAACTATTATGCCAGAAAGTATTATGACTTGGATGATTTCAGAGCATTTTATTAAAAATCAAAGCAAATCTTCAACTGAGGAGAAAGTGATATTTCTAAAAGTCAAAATTATTCATTTTTTTTTAATTTAGTGAAATAATCTAGATAATTCTATAGTACTTTAGGAATTCCATCTATAAACTAATAAGGGCAAAAAGTGATGACACCTGTGAACAGAGTTTGAAAACTATAGATTAATATTTCTGTATCTTCATTTTTGAGCAGCTGTAACTCTTTAACCCTTCATTATAAATGAGCTAGTATTTATAAATACACAAACATATGCTAGATAGATGTATATATGTTTTTTTCTTTTGAAATCAACGTATGCTGCCAAGTACACTTGAATTATAAGTGAAGACTTATGCTGTTAAAATTGATAAAACATTTGATAAGTAAATAATGTCATCTGCATTATTATACACTCAACAATTAATTATTGCTTTTGAAAGACGAACTTGTAAATAAAAACTCTCAACTTATCTTAAAATTTTGTCACCCATTGTTATATGATAATGTTGATTTTAATTTTACTATGAACCAAGTAAAAGTTCTAAGTACTTTAAATAACAACTTATTTGATCCTCTTAACACTCTTTGTTGTAGATTCTGTTTATCATTGGCTCCATTTTACAGAAAAAAACTGAGCTCCTGAGAGGTGAAATAATTTGTGTAGGTTCGCATGGCTAGTAAAGCTCAGATCCTGGTCTTAACCCCAGGTATGGCATCTGGGTAGCCTGTCCTCCCAAGTGTGATCAATCCTGCCATTTGGCAGGTGAAAGGAACACTGTTTATTAGACAGTACACTTTAAGAACACTTTCACTCGAGTGGCCTTGACAAGTAGCTGCAGAGTAAGAGGAAAGGGCATAGGCTTTGAATTCAAATAGAGCTGAGGTTTAAACTCTGACTTTTTCTTTTTGTAGAATTGAGGTTTAGATTCTGGCTTGTTACCTTTATATGTCTGAATAGCACTAGTTGACCTTTCTGAGCCTCAGATTCTTCATCTATAAATAGAATGAATAGCACTTTTTGGTTTAAATTGATGACTAGATTAAAATTAAGAGCATATATAAACTACTTAGTAAACTACATAGGTCAATACATGTTGTAGATAAGCAAATAATTGCATAAATAAATAGACACAATGATTTTTAATTACTTAAAAAAATTAATGCTAGTTTAGTCCCCTTTTCCTTGTTATCATTTTTAAAATTTTAAAGTACTACCTATCTTTAGCAATTGACTGTGTATATTGAGAACAAAATGTATAGAACTCAGTTTTTTAATGTATTGCATACCATGTTTTACAAGTACATTAATTTAGGCAATCCAGTGATATTAGCAGAATTTTTAATAAATAAATATTATTAATTCAACCAAAACCATTATAGGGGATAAGAGTTGCTTAAGTTTTTGAAAAACATGACATGACATCATAACATACTCTGAACCACAAATACCAAAGTTCATTTCTTTATGTTCTTTTGTTTGCAATTGTTGTTAAGATGCTACTGTTATTTGATCAGGTATTTTAGTGAATGGTGAACAGAAACAGTGGAGCAAATAATTTCAGTATTTTCTTATCTAATATAGATGGTCAAAGATTATAGTTTTATCCTATATAACACTAAATTCCTAGTCTACTATATCCAGATATTACATAGATCCAAAGGCAAAATATAAGAAATTCTGATTAAAATAAAGAGTTTTAAAACTAATAAGTGTTTATAAGGAAATGAAAATGAGAATTAAGACACACATAAATTTAATAAAATTGTGTAAGTCGAGTATTATAACATAGTGAAAGTATTCAGCTAGGTGTTCAGTAAACAAACTAACCACAGATATTTATTGATTTTTTTTTCTTAACTATGTACAGAATTTTCAGAAAACGTATGAATTAATTCATTCACCAACCTAGATCCAACAGTAGCCACCCACTACAGCTGGGGCAACAATAGCGGTTAAATTCAGGTCCTGTTCTTGTGGAGTATGCAGATTAATGGGAGAGAAAAGCAAGAACTACATAATGGCTGATTACAGAACATCATGAGCACAGTGAATGCAGGGGGAGCTATGATGGAGCACCTGCTCTGTGTGGGGAAGTTTAAGGAAATGACATTTGAACAGAGGCCAGAGGGACAGAATAGTAGGTACCAAACAGAGGGTGGGCTGTCGAAATGAGGATTTCACAAGAAGGCCAATATGCTCAAGGATAAACAGGCTTTTTGTTTAATATGAAGACAAATATTAAGTGGATGAGTTCTGATTGCTGTGTAGTAATCATGTGAGGAGGTTTTTAGGATAATCACTTGCCTTTTAGGCTTTGACAATACAGGGTTAAGACGAGCTGATGGAAAAAATATTTAAGTATTATAATAATCCATCTCACAAACTATCTATTTTGTGTGTCCACAAGGGATTTTTAAAGCAACAAAATAGACTTTAGCTTTTGTAGGTATAGCAAGAAATCAAAGAAAGCAAAGAATAATAATCATTAATGCTAATTCTAGTTTTATTCCAGATGAAAAAAGTATGCTCTGTTTTAGAATTTTGAAATGGTTCTTTAGCAGTGTTTTTTGCCTTTGAAATCATTGGCTAATATCAACGTAAGGTTACTTTCCTTGAATACATAGAATAGGAATTAATTCAGAACTGCAGTAGGACAGGAAAAGGACAGCTTACCTTAGGCTGTCACCTTTTGTGAACATTAAAAAAAAGAAAAAGTAACTATGGGTTGATAAAAGTTTTATATTTAAGATTAATTATATAATGTTAAATCCAAGATGCACAATATTTAAAATCTACCCATAAATATATAGTGATATAAATGGAAGTAACCATAACTATAAATACTTGATCATGGATAATTATTTAACTTAGTTTCTGACATTCTTTACAAAGACCTGACAATGAGTACAAAAAATCCAGAATACTGTACATCAATAGCCCTCAAGGGAAGAAATGAGTCTAACGTTACTGCAGGATGAAGTCTTTGCAACAATAAACACAAAAAATTGACTTAATGACAAAACCAAATTGGATTTTATGTGTCTGACACAGAAGTTCCATTTTCAATCAGATGCCTCTGGGTATATTTTTCCAAATGTTGCCCAACAATTTTGTACAGAGATGTCACACTTTGAAAGTTCACCTGCTGTACCTTAAAGTGATAATCTAATAAAAGAAAGATGTAAAAATATCTGCAGAATGCTCAAATAGATCCCCTAGGACTTACTAAGTACATCTAACAAATTGAATCAGATTCTCATTACCTGACAGTTTTGTATTTCATTACAAATAATTACTGAAACATTCAAGAAGACCTTCTTGTTTTTCAAATTATGTAACATTCCCATTATGCACTTAATAGCATATGTTCAGGGATCAAAATTAATTTTGCATTTATTCTCCAAACTGAAACTCATTCTAATATATCCCTGTCTCAAAAAAGGTAGGTAAAGTATGCAGAGATCGAGAGAGTGTGGGAACAGGATAATGTGGTGTCATCTTTGTAGCATTTAAAACTGTAATATATAATTGAGAAATACCGTATTTTTCTCAGACCATAAATATTAATCTTTTCAATTATCGCCCCCTCCTTACCCTTGAAAAAAAAGAACTCAAATAAAACATGGCACTATAGACAAAAATCTCCTATAGGAAAACTACTAGAAATGAAATCATTCTATGACTTGCAAGTTGAAACATGATTAAGATGTAGTTGGCGGGCTAGTCGTTATTCTTTACATGTGTACCATGGCATTTTGGGGTGCTTAGGTGAAATTTGGCGTGATTATCAGAGTGAGTCTGAAATGGTTATTTCATCATGGGAAAAATACAGGCATAAATCAGTGTTTGTTTGTTTGTTTTTTTTTAAATCAAATTCACTGAATAGCAGACACTTTTCTGGAGAAAGAAAAGAACATAGATGATATCTAATCCTTCATCAAATGTGCAAAGCTTTCCAGGATTTCCTGAAATCCCAAGGGTTTCAAATAGTACCAATAAAATTTTACTGGCAACCATGGAGCTGAGTTGGGCGGGACACCAACCTCTGGCATGTGGCTGGCTGCAGTTGTTAGCTTCATCCGCAGCCTTGGAAGTGACAGCTTCCAGCAGCATGTAGCACAAAGAGCCTCATATATGTTTTGAGTCTGATCTTCAAGGCGTTTTCCTTCACCTGAAGGAGAGGATTCCAACAAATTTCTTTCCTGCATAGTCCCATTGAATGGTAGGTGCAACTGGTACATCATGGTCAGCCAGGACAGCCAGTTATAAAAATGTGAATAGCTCAAGGAAGCACTGGTAACACAGACTCAGATTCAAGAATCAGATGAGAATGGAGCAGTGGTAAGGTTTAATATTAGTGTCAAAAGAGAGATTTAAAAGAATAAAGAGTACAAGATTGCTAAAATAGACTTTAACATAAAGCAATTCTATCTGCCAAGGGACGAAAAGAGAGTCATCAGAGAAGCAGGGAATAAACATGTAGAGAGGGCAAAGAAAATAATGTTTCCAGAATAGGAGGTGGTCAGGGAGATGGATACCTAAGAAAAGACAGTTTTTAGAAAAATTTAGATCCTGTAATCATTAATGGTCCTGAAATAAGTGTGGTGGGTGGTAGAGAGAAGGCCAGATTTCACCTCTTCCATATGGAACAGGTGTTGAGGAAGAAATAATAGCCACAGACTGCTCTTCCCAGGTTATGGAATGATCAACTTTGAGCATATCTTAAACCCCAAAGAGCCATTAAGGTGGCCAAGGACCTAAAAATAAGTTTCATGATAGTTACTTTAATAGCTTTGTCTGGTCAATAATACACATTCTTTTTAGAACTCTAAAGGGAATGGACACATAAAGTATCCAACTTAAAAATAAATTGAACTGGAGGAATATGGTTCTATAAAAAGAAGTAGAGCCAGAGCAAAGTCAGTAAATTCAATACTAAAATTCAAGGAAAACAGGAGCAGGGACAGAAAATAAACTATTCTGACAAGAAAAGTGGATAGAACTATAGTTATATAAGGGAGCCTATAAATACTCAGCACTATTATCTAACTACAAAACACCAAAGAGTTGAAACCGTGCCTCTTAGCTCCAAGAAATCCAAGGATATTTGTGGTAGTTTGTTCAAAATAAAATTCAATTTTTTTTTTTTGGTACACTCAGGAAGACACACAATTTTTTTTGAACATCCATAACCTGGCTATTTCATATATAAATGTTGCTTCATATCCACTCAGCAGTAACTGAATAATGCCTTTTCCTTTCCCATTAGAATTATTCCTCGATTCTACCATTGTTAATAGCTTTAAGTATAACAAAACATGAGCACTTTCCTACAGGGATTTATATAAAGGATGCTCTTAGCCCCATCCCCTTTAAGTGCTTAATGTGAAGTTTTGACCAAGGCTACAGGACCCTCCGGGATAGCTAGAATTCAGGGGTGTTNACACACAATTTTTTTTGAACATCCATAACCTGGCTATTTCATATATAAATGTTGCTTCATATCCACTCAGCAGTAACTGAATAATGCCTTTTCCTTTCCCATTAGAATTATTCCTCGATTCTACCATTGTTAATAGCTTTAAGTATAACAAAACATGAGCACTTTCCTACAGGGATTTATATAAAGGATGCTCTTAGCCCCATCCCCTTTAAGTGCTTAATGTGAAGTTTTGACCAAGGCTACAGGACCCTCCGGGATAGCTAGAATTCAGGGGTGTCTGTGTTTTTTGATGAGGAAATAAAAATTGTTTGTTTCTTTTTTACTAATAGCTCTCTGAAACTTGGAATTTCCATCCATTACAGATGTAGACAACAATGAATCATTGCATTAGCAGTACCAATGACTTTGTCGCTAACAGAAACCACAGTTATCTTCATACCACATTATCTTGTTGTACATCACTGAAAATACCATTTAGTTTTCACTAATAAGAAACTAGAGTGGCCCTGCCACCACCTCTGTTATTGAATGTGTTAATAGATGAGCGCACATGTTATTATATCACACATTTTAAAATATTTTGATAATTACTTTGTGCTTCTGTCTATTTCATTTTGTGCACTGAATAGCATTATTCTGAGAAGGCCCTCTAGGCGTCACAAGACTGATGAAAGCATCCATAGTGCAGAAAAGATTTAGAATCCTGAGTTACTGGCTTTTTGGTTTCAAAAGATATTTTATCATCCGGGATAGTATTCATGAAGCTTTTGGAAATAAAAGCTATTAATGATCCATTTTCTAGCCATCTTCTGAGTTTGGTTCTCTAGCTGCATGTATAAAAAATATAAGTAAAATAGCAGAAAATGATACTGTTAAGCCACATTTTTGTCATTGTGTTTACCGGTGTTTTAACAGCAGAGTTGTTATTAAATGCATTGCTGCTTCTCATCAGCAATGCCGGTTCAGAAAGTTTGTTAACCCTATAGAGAAGTGTATATTTGAAGTTAGATATGGATATTAATCCATATTTAAAAGACAAAAAAAGAGATACACTAAAGATACACTACAGTCTGAGGTTGAAATCATCCAGTCTACTTTCTTTTAAAACAGAGCCTTTCCGGTTTTCTTAAGACCAATTATAATCTGTATAAAATTTTATAATCATTTAGTTATTTAGTTATTTTATAGTCAATTTAGAATTTAACATATATATATATAGCTGCATCAGAAGAATACAGCTTGTGTATGAGTTAACAAAACATTGCCAGTTCTCTAGAATCATAGCATCAAATACTGAGTAAAATGTGGATTGCTCGTTATGTGAGAAAAAAAGAATGCCAATCTACTAAGTAATATTTTTAACTGGTGATCACATCAGTTTCAAAGCATCAGCCTATTGTCACTAAGTAGGTAATTAAGTCTATTTTGAAATTTAGTTCTTAATTCATAGTTTATGTGTACCTAGAGTTATTTTAAGCAGTCTACACTCCTGAGACTCATATGATTCCATCATTTATTTGGCCTTCTTTCTTTAAGGAAGATCAGTTCAGTCCAGTCGCTTAGACGTGTCCGACACTTTGCAACCCCATGACAGGCACGCCAGGCCTCCCTGTCCATCACCAACTCCCTGAGTTCACTCAGACTNTATGATCCACACAGTCAAAGGCTTTGGCATAGTCAAAAAAGCAGAAATAGATGTCTTTCTGGAACTCTCTTGCTTTTTTTATGATCCAGCGGATGTTGGCAATTTGATCTCTGGTTCCTCTGCCTTTTCTAAAACCAGCTTGAACATCTGGGAGTTCACGGTTCACGTAAGGAGGATAAGTTTGCACAGATCTGTAAGTGCTGAACTGGAATAAAAAGGTGGAAATGACTAGACATCTAACAACCTAGATCTTTTGCAACAGGACTGTAACAATGGCATTATGTTAGATGATAAGACAACTATCAAAATATAGAACACATAGTTATTGACGTGAAGACTTTTGAAATATTACTCTGATGTAATCTTTTCTGGCTTTTTTTTGATTATAGGAAAAATATAGTCATTACATTCATCTTTTTAAAAGGGCTTTTTTTAAGATTATATGTGAACCAAAACTATAAAGAAGGCTTGTGGACCACTTGGACCTATGTCTTACTTTCTCATTCTATTTTTGTTCCTGTTTCCACGTCACATGGATTTTCATAGAAGTTTTGCTTTTCCCTGTTTTCACCCTGCTTCCTTTCATACTCATGATGAATTTCAATTTATTGAACATCTTTCAATTATAACAATATTTTAGTTGAGGTAGCTTTTTTAATGAATAATAAATAGTGCTGTGGATTGCACATGAAAAGGTTACTTACAACACAAAAAAGCATAAGCTTACGATTGTATCGGAGAAGGAAAAACAATTCATTTAGTGTCTCTTAACTCTTCTTTCTAGCATAGCAAAATAGTAGCTTTTTTATACACATTTAACCTTTTGAGCAGTCAAGCGGCTTTTACCGTAGGAGCTTAAGTGAGTTCATTCATTATGCAGAACACTGCAAAAGTCCTCACAGAACTACTAACTATATTCTAGGGTTTGTTCTAGTTACAAAAAGTAAAGCAATTTTTGTTTAATATTCTAAAGATAGTGGCACATTGTTGCTTGAAAATATTACAGAGTATTATATAAAGTTCTATCGAATAAAATGGATAAGACAATTTAATAGAAAAAAATATGTCATTTTCCCAGTCTGGTAATAAGCCCTCGGATTTTGGTTTCTAATATGACCTAGAAGAGAGAATATTTGTAGTTCTGGTTTAACTGTATCAGTTATAGGGTTGCCTAATTGCCTAATACCAGTGAAGTGAAGTTGCTCAGTCGTGTCTGACTCTGTGGACTGTAACCTACCAGGCTCCTCTGTCCATGGGATTTTCCAGGCAAGAATACTGGAGTGGTTGCTATTCCTTTTTTCAGGGGATCTTCCTGACCCAGGGATTGAACCCTGGTCTCCTGCATTGCCAGCAGATGCTTTACCATGTGAGCCACCAGGGAAACCACTACTAATACCAGTAATATGAGGATAAGGAATTGTCCAGAAAAAAGTGAAAATATGCACCTCTAACAGGAAACATAAACATGCATCACGGACAGTTGCTCATTTCCACAATTCCAAGATGTATGCCTTTATACTTGAAACATATTAACAGCTCTCATTTGGGGGGGCATCTTAAAATCATTGATATGTTAATAGCATATAATAATGGGACCTTTGACTCACTGAAGTCTACTAAATTAATAACAAAACAGAAATTTTGGTAACATAACCATTCTAAAAAATGTACCACAAGCAAGCATTTATATCTAAGCTAAGCTAAGCAAGTAATGATTTTAAGTCAATAGAATAAAAATATGTATTAACACTAAAACAAATGATGCATAAATTCATGCTGTTCATTTGTATTTCCCATTGCATGAGTACTTTACCATTATTTACATCAGGCCACATCTGTAGAAGCCAGTTATTACCCACAGATTACCCTTTGCATATATGGAAATGTGTTTAGAATAATTCAAGACCAAAAGAGATCATTATACAACATTCCTTTCTCTCTACCTGTCACACATGCACTCCTACTTTAGTTAGAAAGCAGTTTAATTATCTTTTTCTAGGCAGAATTATCTATCAAGGAGATTCTAGTGACTATCTCTGTGTACTTAGCAACATCTCTGATACTCCAACTTGAAAAACTATTTAAATTTCACTTGTTTTAATTACCTTTTAATGTTTAAAAAAAAACACATTTTTTCCTGATTATATAGTTACATGTATGACTAAAAAGGAACATTTGGAAAATACAAAGTTAATATTTTATTAATAATTTTTTCCTTCTGAAATACTGTGTTTAAGTCTACAAGTTATAGTATATTAGCAAAGGCTACCCTTATAACTTTTATTTATTGTCACTTCATTATTTCTACAGTGTGACTCACGTGTCTAATTGGTCAAATCCCATGTCAGATCTAAAGTTTTTCAAGAATAGACATTGCTTTTACAATGTATTTTCTTTCCTAATCTATCTATAACAGCTAAAATCCTTGTGTAGATACATTAGACATTTGAGAAACCCAGGCAATTGAGTGGCTAAGATTTCTTGAGAGAATGAGAGTAAAATAAAGAGAGTAAAATCATCTCTATTGATTAACATAAAAAGGGGAAGAAGACTATTACTTATTGAAACATCATGAACAGACCACTGGAAACATGTAATCTACATTTAAACTGAATTTTAAAAAAGAAAAATATTGGAAAATGTCATGGGTATGGTCTTACACTTTTTAACAGCATATAAGTAAAAAGGAGTGACCACTTCACATTCTACTCATAGCCTCTCTACTCCCAAGAATATAATAGTACATACAGTTTTTTGAAGTTCCAGGAGCTGGCTAGCCAGGTAAATTGTCTATAGCCTGCTTTTATTACTGGTTGAAATGAATTTCATTTTTAGTATTCCACCTTAGTCAGAGAGTATTGATAGAAATTAAATACTGTAAAAATTGTGTTNGGGGGGGCATCTTAAAATCATTGATATGTTAATAGCATATAATAATGGGACCTTTGACTCACTGAAGTCTACTAAATTAATAACAAAACAGAAATTTTGGTAACATAACCATTCTAAAAAATGTACCACAAGCAAGCATTTATATCTAAGCTAAGCTAAGCAAGTAATGATTTTAAGTCAATAGAATAAAAATATGTATTAACACTAAAACAAATGATGCATAAATTCATGCTGTTCATTTGTATTTCCCATTGCATGAGTACTTTACCATTATTTACATCAGGCCACATCTGTAGAAGCCAGTTATTACCCACAGATTACCCTTTGCATATATGGAAATGTGTTTAGAATAATTCAAGACCAAAAGAGATCATTATACAACATTCCTTTCTCTCTACCTGTCACACATGCACTCCTACTTTAGTTAGAAAGCAGTTTAATTATCTTTTTCTAGGCAGAATTATCTATCAAGGAGATTCTAGTGACTATCTCTGTATACTTAGCAACATCTCTGATACTCCAACTTGAAAAACTATTTAAATTTCACTTGTTTTAATTACCTTTTAATGTTTAAAAAAAAACACATTTTTTCCTGATTATATAGTTACATGTATGACTAAAAAGGAACATTTGGAAAATACAAAGTTAATATTTTATTAATAATTTTTTCCTTCTGAAATACTGTGTTTAAGTCTACAAGTTATAGTATATTAGCAAAGGCTACCCTTATAACTTTTATTTATTGTCACTTCATTATTTCTACAGTGTGACTCACGTGTCTAATTGGTCAAATCCCATGTCAGATCTAAAGTTTTTCAAGAATAGACATTGCTTTTACAATGTATTTTCTTTCCTAATCTATCTATAACAGCTAAAATCCTTGTGTAGATACATTAGACATTTGAGAAACCCAGGCAATTGAGTGGCTAAGATTTCTTGAGAGAATGAGAGTAAAATAAAGAGAGTAAAATCATCTCTATTGATTAACATAAAAAGGGGAAGAAGACTATTACTTATTGAAACATCATGAACAGACCACTGGAAACATGTAATCTACATTTAAACTGAATTTTAAAAAAGAAAAATATTGGAAAATGTCATGGGTATGGTCTTACACTTTTTAACAGCATATAAGTAAAAAGGAGTGACCACTTCACATTCTACTCATAGCCTCTCTACTCCCAAGAATATAATAGTACATACAGTTTTTTGAAGTTCCAGGAGCTGGCTAGCCAGGTAAATTGTCTATAGCCTGCTTTTATTACTGGTTGAAATGAATTTCATTTTTAGTATTCCACCTTAGCCAGAGAGTATTGATAGAAATTAAATACTGTAAAAATTGTGTTTCAGTTAATAATTCACATTATTAAATAGCTATGCTTGGGCTTCCTGCTGCTGCTGCTGCTGCTGCTAAGTTGCTTCAGTCGTGTCCGACTCTGTGCGACCCCATAGACGGCAGCCCACCCGGATCCCCCGTCCCTGGGATTCTCCAGGCAGGAACACTGGAGTGGGCTGCTATTTCCTTCTCCAATGCATGAAAGTGAATAGTGAAAGTGAAGTCACTGAGTCGTGTCCAACTCTCAGTGACCCCATGGACTACAGCCTACCAGGCTCCTCCATCCATGGGATTTTCCAGGCAAGAGTACTGGAGTGGGGTGCCATTGCCTTCCCTGGTGGCTCAGTCGATAAAGAATCTGCCCACAAGGCAGGAGACCTAGGTTCGATCCCTGGGTTGGGAAGATCCCCTGGAGGAGGAAATGGCAACCCACTCTGGTATCCCTGCCTGGAGAATCCCACTGGACAGAGGAACCTGACAGGCTGCCAACCATGGGGTCACAACTATTCAGACACAACTGAGAGCCTAAGCATAGCCCACAACATGCTTGTGAGAAATTAGAGTTAAAACTGAATTTTAAAGTAATTATAAGGTATGTGGAGTAAATAAAATCAATTGATTTATTTTCTTCATGCTTTTTAATATGCTATCACAGACACTGAATCTTGGATAGACAATAAATTGAGTATGAAAGGAAAGGGAAATACACTGGGGAAATCCAAGTTCATCTGTACATGAATGTATAAGTGGTGTCTGTTTATTTTTCTAACAATTATTTCACACCTAAAACACAAAGCTTTAAGAACAAAGCTTAACAGCTACCCCAATCCTGGGGTTAGAACATAAAGTTCTTGATAAAGTAATGATATGAATTTTGGAGATTATATACATAAACTGTATATAAACTATGTATAAATTATAAGGGCTTCCCTGTAGCTCAGATGGTAAAGAATCTGCCTACAATGTAGGAAACCCAGGTTTGATCCCTGGGTTGGGAAGATCCCCTGGAAGAGGGTATGGCAACCCATTCCAGTATTCTTGCCTGGAGAATCCCATGGACAGAGGAGTCTGGTGGGCCAGTCTGTGGGGTCGCAGAGAGTCAGACACAACTGAGCCACTAACACTGCTACTACTATAAATTATAGATACAGACTAATGTGATACTTACCCATTTGTGAATCTCTTGTTTGAAGATATTAACATTGAGAATAGTCGCCTCCATAATTTAGGCAGAGGTATTTTGTTAAACAGAGAAGAATGCCCTTATTGTAACTGATTTTCTCCTAAGTGAATATATGAAAGCAGTTCATGTATTATAGAAAGAAAATAAATAGCAAGAGAGATAAGGAAAATAAAGTTGTAGAAACCCTTGAGGTAGGCCATTCACCATAGTCCTTTTCTATGGATATCTAGCTATCAAATGATGCTAACTTTAAATTAGCATCCCTTGAACCTTTAGACTAGAGTATGAAATGTCATGTCTCTGCTTTGCTCCTTCTACATTCATTTTTTTAAAATGTTAGATGAATAACTATCAGTGTTGACCCTTCAGCCTATACGCCATGACAGAAACAATGATGAACATAGAGTGAGCTATTTTACTACTCTTTGTCTTTATAAATATGATGGAACTGGTTGTCACTTCTCATCACTTCTCCACACTCTTAACACACAGTGCAGCAGATGTCCCCAAACATCGTATCATGCCATGGTATTTGTCATGACCCTTTGGTAACCCAAACACCTCGGGCCAAATCTTTCCTCTGTGAATTTAGGAGTTATTTAGCCTCTCTGAGCCTCATTTGCCTCATTTAAAATTGGGAATGAAATTAGTCTCCATGGGGTTATTTTAAGGCTGAAATACTTGACATGTTTTCTTTGCAATAAATATATGCAGTCTTCCTTTTTATTCTTTAAGAATGTCTGTGAGAGAAAAAAATCCATACATTTGGAGCAAAGAAGTTTCTTTTGAAACTGTCTCTTCATTTTACTTTGCTTATTTAACACCTCAAATGGTAAAGAATCTGCCTGCAAGGCAGATCCCTTGGAGGAGGAAATGGCAACCCACTCTGGTATCCCTGCCTGGAGAATCCCGTTGGACAGAGGAACCTGAGGGTTCAATCCCTGGGTTGGGAGTTCCTCTGGAGAAGGGAATGGCAATCTACTCCAGTTCCTGCCTGGAGAATTCCAAGGACAGAGAGGCCTGCTGGGCTATAGTCCATGGGATCGCAAAGGGTCGAACACGACTAGGCGACTAACACACACACACAAGAAAGCGGTACTTATGAATGTTTTTCTTATGTCTGAAAATCAGATCAAAAAAGAGTTGGCTAGGTACTAAGGGGGCATTTCATGATTTTTCTTCTAATACATCCAGTTTATATCTTTGGAAATCCAAAACAGTGAATATTAATATTCTTCTCACATTGATTGGAAAAATAAGTCATGGTGAAACAAAAACGGTTATGCTGAAGATAAAGAAATCAGGTACTATTCAATTTGGGGGGAAATGGTTTGTTGCTTTACTGTCAGTTATGGACTTGAGGAAATGAGATTTCTTTGATGACTGCAGCAAAATTGCTGCCGGCTAAAACTTTATCTCCATCCAAACTAAAGATAAGATTACTTGGATATTAAATTGGGGGAAAAAAAAAACTTGATTATAAAGGCTCTTTTCAGAGTTATAATCTAGTTTATCAAAGTATTAATATGAGATTTTTCCATGGGAGAAATCCCTGTTTTGTACCACAATGAAAAAAGGTGCCTGCCAGTCACAGACCTATTTTAAAAAGAGATTATTTAATTAGTTATTTTTATATCCAGTGAGTCTGGCAATATACTGTGGGGAACCATTTCGTTTTCATTCATTATAAGAAGCTATAGTGTATATTTCCCCTAGGCAGAGATTTATATGACAATTTGAATGCTTTGGTGACAGAATTATCTGATGATGAATATGATATTAAGGAAATGCCAAGTGGCATGACATTTTGGATCATTTTCAGTGACTCTTCATGATTAATAATTGTGCTTATGTATGTATTTAATTTTTATTAAGAATATTTTGTGTGGGATATGGAAGTAGGTGTTCTACTCTTCTTTTATTTCCTGAATAAGAAGTGAATACTTGGAAAATCTGGCTGAACTGGCAATATATTTTTCAATCTTCGGTATTCAGATAGTCCTAGTGAAAGTCAGTCTCTCCTAACCATAACTTTTAATCCTAACTTTTGCTTTATAACAACAATAAAACAATTACAGTATAAGGAACAAATATTCATTAAGGGCATATTAATTGCCATATGATTTACTATGTGTTTACAATATATTTTTTCTAGCCTATGAAACAAATCTAAGGTGGATGTTCTTTTCCCAATAATACAGATGATTAACTCATAGTTTCCATACTTTGCTATATATTGAGTGAGTGAAGTTCTCAGTTGTTTCCTACTCTTTGCGACCCTGTGGACTGTGGCCCACCAAGCTTCTCCATCCATAGGATTCTCCAGGCAAGAATACTGTAGTGGGTTGCCATTTCCTTCTCCAGAGGATCTTCCTGATCCAAGGATTGAACCCATGTCTCCCACATTGCAGGCAGACGCTTTAACCTTTGAGCCACCAGAGAAGCCCTTATCACCCAGATGTTTTTTAAAATACAGATGTCTGGAACTGCATTTTCATTCTTACCCTCCACTAAAATTACAGTGAAAATAGTCTTGAAGAACTAATATACTAGAAAGTGGGCCAAGACTCAATAAGTCACTTTATATACATTATGTCACCAGTATATGACACTTGTTACCTTATTTCCTAAATAAATTACCTGCATTTGAAAATTGTATCATCCTGTGAAACTGTAGATGTTTATATCTATTAATATAAAATGAATGTTTCTATTTTCATTTTCTCTCTTCAGTTTTGGTTTAGCTGAGCAAATAACATTTGAAAGAACTAAGGCACAAAGAAAATACTGCAATAACTCCTACCTGAGCAGTTTATAGTTCACATAATATTTAAAGTTCATAATATTTCTTTTTATGTATCTAAAAAGGTTTTGAGTAATTGAAGAAAAATGTTCAACTAATGAAATATTTTTCCTAATAATACAAGGTAAAATTTATATCCCTTGTTCTATTTTGTGTAATGTATCATTCTTGTATATTAATAACAGTAGCTATATCTTGCTGTGTCCTAATGGTTGTTAAGTTGCAAAGTAACTGCTTTTAGTATTTTTTTGAAACATTTGACTAAAGTGAGGAATTCCTAAGAATGAAAATCACTTTCTGCATAATTTGCAGGAATTTTTAGCAATGANTTGTATATTAATAACAGTAGCTATATCTTGCTGTGTCCTAATGGTTGTTAAGTTGCAAAGTAACTGCTTTTAGTATTTTTTTGAAACATTTGACTAAAGTGAGGAATTCCTAAGAATGAAAATCACTTTCTGCATAATTTACAGGAATTTTTAGCAATGATAATAATTCTTCCATCTTCATTTTGGGTTAATGAAAGTGAAAGTGTTAATCACTTAGTCGTGTCCAACTCTTTGTGATCCCATGAGGCTCCTTAGTCCATAGAATTATCCAGGCAAGAATATTGGAACGGGTTACCATAACCTTCTCCAGGGGATCTTCCCCACCCAGGGACTGAACCCACGTCTCTGGCATTGCAGGCAGATACTTTACCTTTTAAGCCACAAGAGAAGCATTAATGGCTTTGGGTTAATGGCTATGCTTTATTTTATGTTTGTGATTTGTTGACCTTTACCTGATTCCTCGTTAATCTTGTAAATATGTAACTAGGGTGGTGAGCAATTCAGCATGAGTAAGATGGTAAGATAAAAGCCTCTGGAGAAGCTAGTCTTTTACCTCATCCCAAAATAAGAGAAATATTAAGTCCTCTTTTAATTAAAAGCTTAAGAAAAAGCATAAAATTCTAGTTTTGACTACCTTTTCAAAATGTGAAACTTGTAGTGGGCAGTCACGGGATTATTTGTAGTTTAAAACTTTATATTTGACATCTATTTTTAAGTTTATAAGAAGTTTATAAGAAGCATATCTATTTACTTAATCATTTAGGTCAGACTACATAACAATCATGTATTCTGTTTGAACATACCAGAAAATAGCAGTGTATCATAAAGTATATGAATATTTTGTTGAACATAGCTAATATTCTATACCTTCTCCAGCAACTGAATATCTAAATCTAGATGTAAGATTTTTAATACCTTCCTTGTCAGAAATATGTGTGTCATTATTTGTTGTTGTTCAGTTGCTGAATCGTATTCGACTCTGTGACATCATGGACTGCAGCATACAAGGCTCCTCTGTCCTCCACTGTCTCCCAGAGTTTGCTCAAATTCATGTCTGTAGAATCGGTGATGGTATCTAACCACCTCGTCCTCTGCCACCTCTCCTTTGGCCTTCAACCTTTCCCATTATTAGGTATATTACTAGTGTGCATTATTAGGTAACAGACCTGGGTTTGATCCCTAGGTTGGGAAGATCCCCTGGAGGAGAGCATGGCAACCCACTCCAGTATTCTTGCCTGGAGAATCCCCATGGACAGAGGATACTGGCAGGCTACAGTCCATGGGGTCTTAAAGAGTCAGACATGACTGAGCAACTCAGCACACAGTACAATACACTATTTAGCTGTTTTTTCTACAAATACTGTCTAACAAAAATGAACATTTAACCTGAACATAACAAAACATCAGGGTCTACTTTATTATTATATATAGTAGCTTTGAAAAGAAGCAAAGGTAAATTTCCTATTTTAATAGGCTGACCTATATTCCTTATATTATAAAACTGACCTCATATGAATCTCAGATAAGAAATAATGTATGAAAAGCTGGCTTAGCTTCTACAGATTTATAACAAAATGGTACTCTATTAACTTTTCCTAGAGTGCTCTTTCTATAAAATTCATAATTCATCCTTTGTTTCTATAGCTTTACTTTGTTTTATTGTAAATTCTTTGTTGGATTTTCCCTTTCAGAAATTCCAAAGTCATGGCAAATACTCTATGCAAAGCATTTGTGATACTCTCTAGAAATGTTTGATTCCTAGAATCAATCAAGAAAGAAAAACACCAATACAGTATACTAACGCATATATATGGACTTTAGAAAGATGGTAATGATAACCCTGTATGTGAGACAGCAAAAGAGACACAGATGTATAGAATGGACTTTTGGACTTTCAGGGAGAGGGAGAGGGTGGGAAGATTTGGGAGAATGGCACTGAAACATGTATACTATCATGTAAGAAACGAATCGTCAGTCTATATTCNATGGTAATGATAACCCTGTATGTGAGACAGCAAAAGAGACACAGATGTATAGAATGGACTTTTGGACTTTCAGGGAGAGAGGGAGAGGGTGGGATGATTTGGGAGCATGGCACTGAAACATGTATACTATCATGTAAGAAACGAATCGCCAGTCTATGTTTGATACAGGATACAAGATGCTTGGGGCTGGTGCACGGGGATGATCCCGAGAGATGATATGGGGTGAGAGGTGGGAGGAGGGTTCAGGATTGGGAACTCATGTACACCCATGGCGGTTTCACGTCAATGTATGGCAAAACCAATACAGTACTGTAAAGTAAAACAAAATAAAAATAAATTTTTTTAAAAAAATTAAATTTAAAGAATTCATCTTCTGTCTCAGTTCCGTCCTGGAAATAGTGACAAAAGATTAACTTTTTAAAAATTAATTTATTTTTGACTGCCCTAGCTCTTCATTGCTGTGTGGGCTTCCTCTGTTTGCCTTGTACCGGGGCTGCTTTCCAGTTGGGGCGCACAAGCTTCTCATTATAGTGGCTTCCCTTGTGAAGCACAGGCTCTAGGGCACTGGGCTTCTGTAGTTGCTGCCCTTGGGCTCAGTAGTTGTGGTTCATGGGNCTGCCCTAGCTCTTCATTGCTGTGTGGGCTTCCTCTGTTTGCCTTGTACCGGGGCTGCTTTCCAGTTGGGGCGCACAAGCTTCTCATTATAGTGGCTTCCCTTGTGAAGCACAGGCTCTAGGGCACTGGGCTTCTGTAGTTGCTGCCCTTGGGCTCAGTAGTTGTGGTTCATGGGCCTACTTGCCCTGTGGCATGTGGAATCCTTGCAGACCAGGGATCAAACTTATATCCCCTGCTTTGGCAGGTTTCCCCTGGATTCTTAACCACTGGACCACAATAGAAGTCCAAGATTTACTCTTTGATTTAGTTTGGAAAGAGGAAAAACAGCAGCTGATGCTGTGATGTGGAGAGCAGACTAAAAAAAAAATTACTTGTGAGAACTTTTAGTTTCCTTTTCCACTCTCATGCCTCTCTGACTATAGAAGAATTATCCATTTATATAGTATATCTATTTATGTAGATATTTTAGGAGTTAACATACATGTATCAATAGATTGTTCTAGAATTCAAATAATCAGATCAGCTGCTGTGTACTTCCAGGCTCCATTTTTCCTTCGAGCCTTCGCCCCACCAACTTCTCAAGGAATGCCAGCCTTAGAGAGGGCTTGTTGTGCTGTACTTGCCATCCACAGTAGCTTCCTGTTCTTTCCCCGCTTAGTTTCTTTTGACTTCTGGAACACTGAGACTTCATACTTGACCTGAGATAACATCCAGCATGAAGAAAAGCAAAGCTGCACTGTACAGAAAAAAATGCCCTAGGTAGCTAATAATTGGATTTGGGACAGTGATTTATCTCTGAAATAAAAATCTGTGTTTGACACGCCAATCATATTGCTTTATAACCAAACATCAGAGGCAGTTCCTTGCAGTACTTACCATGATAGACATTTACCAAAGACACCTAAAAGATGTAAATAACTTGTAAGTGTGGGAAAGTGTCTTTTGCATGGCAGTGCTTGAATATTTGCATTTAGTATTCGACTCCTGTTTCCTGAAGCAACTGAATCCCACCTTTAGCATTTATCTTGCCATTATACCCCTATTTAGCTCTTACTGTGCAGATATGTTTTGTCAGAAGGCGAGAGTAGGTATACCCGCAGGTTTTGAATTGCAGGCTTTTGAGTCTACAGACAAATATTTCATCAAACCATGTTGTTATCTTCATAGTCTGTAGAAGGTGAGCTGTGCAGTGTAGGTGAAAGCCTGAGTACAAGTTACTAAAATCTTGCCTGCCTGCAAAAGTGCATTCAGTGCTTGAAAAGCACGTGTGCTTTTCTGTTCTGAGAGAATACATCTTACACCAACTAAAATGTTCTCTTTGATTGTCCTATGGCAATGCCTTTTAACTGTGATAGGATGATAATATTAGATTTAATTGACTTCTGTAAATTATCTCAATACACATTTTGGCTTTTGAATACTAGAGTCTGTAGACCCTGCTATTTCAATAACCCTATCATTCTACATCAATATGCTCAAAAAATTAGCTTGGGGAAATATTAATGGACGATTTCCTATTCTAATTTAGTTTATTCATGAATTTTATTTTTCCTGAATTTAAAACAATTAATTTAACTGAGATTACATCATAATTGATTTGAGATAATACAATGTGAAGAAAAGCATAACCGTCTTTTATAGGAAGATGGCTAGATGGCTGATAATTGAATTTGTAACTTTATGAAGGCTGATTTTCATTCCAAACATATTTCCCCTACCTCCAAGAGCTAATTCTTATGTATTTCGAGTGGTCCAGCATACCAAAAGTATTTCTGATTTTAATGCCCACCTAGTATGTAGAGTCCCTAGAGTGATAATATCTATGTTTGGAAGATTAATTTAGTTTCAAGAAAGGAAAAAAAGTAATTACAAAACAGCAGTGATTAGTTTTAATTTTTGATAACCCATAGTATTGAAAACTGCCAATTGTAAGGCACTGTGCTAGGTGCTTTGAAAACATACATAATGCAAAAGACGTGGTTTCTACCGTTAAGAAGTTTATTGTCCAAGAGGAAAAAATACGCATAAATAGTTGTTCCTTATCATTTATCTCAGGTACCTCCGAGCTTTCTGATATTGAAAATAATAAAGTATAGTTCTTAATAGAAAGGGGAAATTCTTTAGTGGCCATGTATCACAGAATCAGTCTCCAAGACTGAAGAAAATTAGCATTTATCAAGAATAAGCAGCCTATCCAATGCAAAGAAGTAGAGCTTTCTCCAAGGTGCACATGCATTTTATGTGAATTCCAAATAAGCTTAACTAATCTGGAGAAACTATTTTGATGGTTTTTGCAAGTACTAGCTTCCGTAAGCAAGGTTACTGTGGCCATATGTGAAATCTATGTCCTGAAGCATTCNTATCACAGAATCAGTCTCCAAGACTGAAGAAAATTAGCATTTATCAAGAATAAGTAGCCTATCCAATGCAAAGAAGTAGAGCTTTCTCCAAGGTGCACATGCATTTTATGTGAATTCCAAATAAGCTTAACTAATCTGGAGAAACTATTTTGATGGTTTTTGCAAGTACTAGCTTCCCTAAGCAAGGTTACTGTGGCCATATGTGAAATCTATGTCCTGAAGCATTCTCTAAATGTGGAGAGAAGCAAATATCCCCAAATGGGATTTTTCACTCTAAGTCCTTTTAAGATGATCACTCTGAGTGCGATGAGGCAAGGCTGGCTGATCCCTACGGGTGCTCCTAGGTGGTTTGTGAGTGATGGGAGGCCTGTGTTGTGTGTGTCTACCTTCACATTCTCTCACCACATCCAGGGGGCTCCTTTCCCATCTCCCTGCTCTCCTACCTCCAAACTAGTGCATCCAAACCTTATTTCTGAGAGCAATTTTTCTTCTACTTCTGTGAGGTTGTTCGGTCCCTTGTCCACTTTCCTCTGACACCACTTCCCAGCCCCTGAAAAATAATAAGCTGAGAAAACCCAGCAAGTGTGTGGGAAGGCTGGGGTGGGGAGGGAGGGGGCTTAAATTTAAATTTAATTTAAACTCCAAATAAGTTAAGCTTATTTGGTATTCACATAAAATGCATGTCCACCTTAGAAAAAACTCTACTTCTTTCCATCGGATGGGCTGCTTACTCTTGATAAATGCTAATTTTCTTCAGTCTTGAAGACTGATTCTGTGATAGGTGGCCACTAAAGAATTTCCCCTTTCTATTAAGAACTATACTCTATTATTTTCAATACTGGAAAACTCACAAGCAAAAATTTTAAGGGTTCCTTTCAACCCCTGAGCCACTAAGTGAGAAAGAGTGGCCTTGATCTCTCCCTCACCAATTCAGAACCTAGTCTCAAGACAACTCTCAAAACAGAACAAACCTAGGAATAAAAGAAAGGCTGCGGTCCAAGTGGCACAGAGAGGTTTCTGCTTGAATCAGCATCTGTTTCCGCAGTTTTGGAGGTCATCAGTAATTCCTTCGCCAGCACTCTTGTTCAGCACAATTATCGTGCTATGCTAAGCACAGCAGAGGATCCACACTCCTGTAAGATGAGATGCTCAGAGAAGGAGAGGACTGGAGATGTCTAAAGATTTGTTTCTCACATGGCTTTAATTTGAAATCCTTTTCATTCCGAAGATGTCTGGATATTGAGATAGAGCAAATGAAAGGGGTACGTTCCTGTTACGGATGCAGCCAAGCATCCCCCTTATTTGAAAGGCTTAACCAGCACACTCAGGAGCAAAATGCGAGACGTCTTGAAGTACGACTTCCCTGTCAGCTGCAAGATCAATAAAATGCAGATGCCATTCTTTACGACACTCCAGAGAATGAGTTTGCAGAGTGAGAAAGGCTTCACGTTGAATCGGTTTTATTTGTGCGTGGACTTGGCAAAGGTGGAAAAGTGGCTCTGGGGAGAACGCATGAGGCTTGGCCCGGCTGGCCCAGCTGCTTGGGCACCCCTGCCAGGCGACATCACTCACTCACGCTGTCCATGTGAATGGCAGGACCTCGGGGCAGGAGGCATTTCCAGGCCACTCAGACCATTCTGGCAAACTGATTATTTAACTGATTATGTAAACGCCACCTAAAAGCCCCTGGTCATTGATGTTGATCCGACTCATTAATTTAGGATTATTGTTGAATCTGACAAAAGGAAACACAGGACCGAAGATACATAAACACAGGTCTAATGGTCACAAACCATAGACCACCATGTTCTACCACCATATTCGGCAGTGATCAAATTGCCACTTGGCACACTGTGGGGGNAACAATTAATTTAACTGAGATTACATCATAATTGATTTGAGATAATACAATGTGAAGAAAAGCATAACCGTCTTTTATAGGAAGATGGCTAGATGGCTGATAATTGAATTTGTAACTTTATGAAGGCGATTTTCATTCCAAACATATTTCCCCTACCTCCAAGAGCTAATTCTTATGTATTTCGAGTGGTCCAGCATACCAAAAGTATTTCTGATTTTAATGCCCACCTAGTATGTAGAGTCCCTAGAGTGATAATATCTATGTTTGGAAGATTAATTTAGTTTCAAGAAAGGAAAAAAAGTAATTACAAAACAGCAGTGATTAGTTTTAATTTTTGATAACCCATAGTATTGAAAACTGCCAATTGTAAGGCACTGTGCTAGGTGCTTTGAAAACATACATAATGCAAAAGACGTGGTTTCTACCGTTAAGAAGTTTATTGTCCAAGAGGAAAAAATATGCATAAATAGTTGTTCCTTATCATTTATCTCAGGTACCTCTGAGCTTTCTGATATTGAAAATAATAAAGTATAGTTCTTAATAGAAAGGGGAAATTCTTTAGTGGCCATGTATCACAGAATCAGTCTCCAAGACTGAAGAAAATTAGCATTTATCAAGAATAAGTAGCCTATCCAATGCAAAGAAGTAGAGCTTTCTCCAAGGTGCACATGCATTTTATGTGAATTCCAAATAAGCTTAACTAATCTGGAGAAACTATTTTGATGGTTTTTGCAAGTACTAGCTTCCCTAAGCAAGGTTACTGTGGCCATATGTGAAATCTATGTCCTGAAGCATTCTCTAAATGTGGAGAGAAGCAAATATCCCCAAATGGGATTTTTCACTCTAAGTCCTTTTAAGATGATCACTCTGAGTGCGATGAGGCAAGGCTGGCTGATCCCTACGGGTGCTCCTAGGTGGTTTGTGAGTGATGGGAGGCCTGTGTTGTGTGTGTCTACCTTCACATTCTCTCACCACATCCAGGGGGCTCCTTTCCCATCTCCCTGCTCTCCTACCTCCAAACTAGTGCATCCAAACCTTATTTCTGAGAGCAATTTTTCTTCTACTTCTGTGAGGTTGTTCGGTCCCTTGTCCACTTTCCTCTGACACCACTTCCCAGCCCCTGAAAAATAATAAGCTGAGAAAACCCAGCAAGTGTGTGGGAAGGCTGGGGTGGGGAGGGAGGGGGCTTAAATTTAAATTTAATTTAAACTCCAAATAAGTTAAGCTTATTTGGTATTCACATAAAATGCATGTCCACCTTAGAGAAAACTCTACTTCTTTCCATCTGATGGGCTGCTTACTCTTGATAAATGCTAATTTTCTTCAGTCTTGAAGACTGATTCTGTGATAGGTGGCCACTAAAGAATTTCCCCTTTCTATTAAGAACTATACTCTATTATTTTCAATACTGGAAAACTCACAAGCAAAAATTTTAAGGGTTCCTTTCAACCCCTGAGCCACTAAGTGAGAAAGAGTGGCCTTGATCTCTCCCTCACCAATTTAGAACCTAGTCTCAAGACAACTCTCAAAACAGAACAAACCTAGGAATAAAAGAAAGGCTGCGGTCCAAGTGGCACAGAGAGGTTTCTGCTTGAATCAGCATCTGTTTCCGCAGTTTTGGAGGTCATCAGTAATTCCTTCGCCAGCACTCTTGTTCAGCACAATTATCGTGCTATGCTAAGCACAGCAGAGGATCCACACTCCTGTAAGATGAGATGCTCAGAGAAGGAGAGGACTGGAGATGTCTAAAGATTTGTTTCTCACATGGCTTTAATTTGAAATCCTTTTCATTCTGAAGATGTCTGGATATTGAGATAGAGCAAATGAAAGGGGTACGTTCCTGTTACGGATGCAGCCAAGCATCCCCCTTATTTGAAAGGCTTAACCAGCACACTCAGGAGCAAAATGCGAGACGTCTTGAAGTACGACTTCCCTGTCAGCTGCAAGATCAATAAAATGCAGATGCCATTCTTTACGACACTCCAGAGAATGAGTTTGCAGAGTGAGAAAGGCTTCACGTTGAATCGGTTTTATTTGTGCGTGGACTTGGCAAAGGTGGAAAAGTGGCTCTGGGGAGAACGCATGAGGCTTGGCCCGGCTGGCCCAGCTGCTTGGGCACCCCTGCCAGGCGACATCACTCACTCACGCTGTCCATGTGAATGGCAGGACCTCGGGGCAGGAGGCATTTCCAGGCCACTCAGACCATTCTGGCAAACTGATTATTTAACTGATTATGTAAACGCCACCTAAAAGCCCCTGGTCATTGATGTTGATCCGACTCATTAATTTAGGATTATTGTTGAATCTGACAAAAGGAAACACAGGACCGAAGATACATAAACACAGGTCTAATGGTCACAAACCATAGACCACCATGTTCTACCACCATATTCGGCAGTGATCAAATTGCCACTTGGCACACTGTTGGGGTGTGTGTGTGTGTGTGTGTGTGTGTGTGTGTGTGTGCTCAGTCGTGTCTGACTCTGTGCGACCCTATGGACCGCAGCCCACCAGGCTTCTCTCTCTATGGAATTTCCCAGGCAAGAATGCTGAAGTGGGTTGGTATTTCCTACTCGAGGGGATCTTTCTGACCCAGGGATCGAACCTGCATCTCCCTCATCTTTACCACTGAGCCACCTGGGAAAACCCTGCTCAAGGTGTAACAGTAGACGGTTTCAGAGATACCTGGTTATTGGGCGGCAACAGGTTGAGAAATAGAACTAATCTACTTGATTGTCAGTCCTTTTTTTTTTTTTAATGGAAAAGATGCTTTTCCTCTTTGGTCAACGTTTAAACATTCTAAAGGTCTCAATATCGGTGTACTCTTGAGAGACTAGGTGAAATGTTCTTAAATTTATAAGTAAATTATAAAATAAAATGTTATAATATTGGCTGTAATTATTACTGTTTATTCACCTTATATATTTATTTTGAGATCAGTTTTCTGCTGAGAAAGAGGCTTGCTGCTGGTTACCATGTGAGATATAACCCTGGTCTATGAGAGGCCCCCCATTTTGTGGGATAGCAGATATACATGCATGGATGAGCTGTGAGGCAGGCACGTTCTAGGTGTGGCCTCAGCATAGAAACAGGTTTTCAATTTTCAAAACTGTCCCTGGAGCCTGGTTGATGTGAATGTAGCCTTGCGGTGTTCTGCATAGTAATAGCAAGTGGGATTAAGACAGATCCTCTCAAATGCAGTCCAGCAGCAAGAATAATTGTTGATAACATTTCAAGGAAGGAATTAGAGTTAAATGTGTTATTTGTGAGACATAGCCAACCCCTCAACTGGGAACGGCTATCTGCTACTTACTGTCTGTNGTATTTCCTACTCGAGGGGATCTTTCTGACCCAGGGATCGAACCTGCATCTCCCTCATCTTTACCACTGAGCCACCTGGGAAAACCCTGCTCAAGGTGTAACAGTAGACGGTTTCAGAGATACCTGGTTATTGGGCGGCAACAGGTTGAGAAATAGAACTAATCTACTTGATTGTCAGTCCTTTTTTTTTTTTTAATGGAAAAGATGCTTTTCCTCTTTGGTCAACGTTTAAACATTCTAAAGGTCTCAATATCGGTGTACTCTTGAGAGACTAGGTGAAATGTTCTTAAATTTATAAGTAAATTATAAAATAAAATGTTATAATATTGGCTGTAATTATTACTGTTTATTCACCTTATATATTTATTTTGAGATCAGTTTTCTGCTGAGAAAGAGGCTTGCTGCTGGTTACCATGTGAGATATAACCCTGGTCTATGAGAGGCCCCCCATTTTGTGGGATAGCAGATATACATGCATGGATGAGCTGTGAGGCAGGCACGTTCTAGGTGTGGCCTCAGCATAGAAACAGGTTTTCAATTTTCAAAACTGTCCCTGGAGCCTGGTTGATGTGAATGTAGCCTTGCGGTGTTCTGCATAGTAATAGCAAGTGGGATTAAGACAGATCCTCTCAAATGCAGTCCAGCAGCAAGAATAATTGTTGATAACATTTCAAGGAAGGAATTAGAGTTAAATGTGTTATTTGTGAGACATAGCCAACCCCTCAACTGGGAACGGCTATCTGCTACTTACTGTCTGTCACCCTCAAAGATAACTCCATTTTCCTCCTCCATTCTACATCTAATTAGACGGTCAGGAATCTGCCTGCAGTGCAGGAGACCCAGGTTCAATGCCTGGGTCAGGAAGAGCCTTGGAAAAGGGAATGGACACTCAACATATTCTTGCCTGGGAAATCCCATGGACAGAGGATCTTGGCAGGCTATAGTCCATGAGGTTGCAAAGATTCGGACATGACAGAATGGCTAACACTGTAAACACTGTTGCTCAATTTTGATTTCTGAGTACGCTTTGAACTCTTCTTCTTCTCCATTGCTCTTTCAGACCTGCATCCTTTTTCACCTGGACCATAGTAGTAGTTTGCTACTTGGCCCTAGTTTGGGCCTCTCTTAAATCATTTATGCTAAGTGACAATATCACCATAGTTAAAATCCTTCAAAAATTTTCCCTCACTAATAGAATCAGTTGTGTTTTTTCAGCAAGATTTCCAGGAAAATAACCTGCCTCTGCTTCTTTCCCCCATCCTTTAACCTCTCACCAACCCATCTTGATCTGATAATACTGATCTGCCTTCACGTCCCTAGTCATACCAGGTTTTCTCCTGTTTCTCTGTCCGCCCTCCCTTTCTTCTTCACTGTTAGTCCCTACTCTATTCCATGAAGCCCAGGCTGGATTATAATTCCCTCTCCCATTCTCCCAGGGAATCCTGTACCTCCAACATCACAGCATCTGCCATGTTATATTGATTTTTTTGTTTCTTTGTTTGTTTGTTTCTATGAGTGTCTCTCCCACTGGACTGAAAGCTCCTTCAGAAAACCAGTACAGTAAACCTAGTGCAGTAGCCAACTCCTGCTTCCCACTTGGAGATCAGATGTATGTCATCGCTCAGAAACTGTCTTTGATCGTCTCACGCCTCCACCTGGTTCACCCTTTTTTGCCTTCACTTACCACTTTATGGTGTCTTCTTGTTTATGTAAGTGTTTGTTTGCACTAGAATATGAATCTCAAGAGCTGAGGCTTTTTCTGCCTTGTTCATCCTTGTATCTCCGCTGCCTGGAAAAGTGCTTGTATATAGAAGGCCTTTAATTAATATGCAGTTTTCAAAATTGAATTTAATGAATAGAGAATGGATGGATGGATGAATAGATATATTGCTGGGTAGATGGGCACATAATAAGAGATTAATGAATTAGTCAGGACTGAGTAAACCTACCCAAATTAGGTAAGCAATCTATAAATCAATAATGGTAGAGGGTCAATATTCTTTAACACCTGTAAAGGGACACAGACCACCATAATGCCTCAATATTTACTTCTGTGACTCACTCTCACAGACTGCTGCCTACTGCTTTAATATTCCCCAGTTTGTGAAAGCTCTAGCATATCCTGAGTACCACTTGTAATACTCTACACGATTCCTTCATGTTAATTCTCCTGTCCTCTATTTCTTGTATTTGTACACACATCCCCATGTAAAATAACAACAGAAGAAAAACAATTCAGCATCAGCTTTTAAAGAATTACTGAACTCTTCGCTTTATTCATTGATATTATTTTCTGTTTCTGCAGGAACATTTGGCTTAAATTCCAGACTTACCTTTTATGGCTTTACCCTCCCTCCTCACTGCTTTCCTCATTTATGAAATGTGTGTGATAACCTTTTTTCCTTGAACTGTTATGTTGATTATGTGAGGAAACACATGCGGATGCACTTTTCAAACTTCAAAATGCTCATCTAATATTTCACCAAGTATGATTTCATGTCCTTCCCTCATTTATGGATGCTGATAGCATATATCCCTACGTTATCTTTCTTTTAATCATCTTATTGTTCACAGCTTAAGGTCACTTAATCTTAGGTGTATAATCATTTGCGTTCTGAATCGCAACTCCTTCATTAGTTTTTATAACTGTTGTATTTAATAGGACATTGGGGAAGTGGATGGCACAGGCAGAAGGAGATTGGATTTTGAGCCTTTTATTATGATGACATCCATTTGATTGTGGTCCAAATGATTAGTGAAGAAAAAGCTGCTGTCGTGACAACTTTCCAGTGTGAAATAAAGTGTAAGATTGAGATTTGCTTGTTAGGTTACTGTCTAGGAATAAAAGCACCCAGCACCAGTATTCAGCAATATTTCCTGAGCTCTTGTGTACAAGCCAAGCTACTGTGAGCAACTAAGAATGCAGCAGTGTAGGACTCGGTGTCTGCTCCACAGAGCTAAAGGCTGTGACGGCCTCGTCTCTAAGGAGAGCTGGGCAAGTGACCTTGTGGAACCACGCTCATGATTAACAATTTATGGTCACAAAAGGAACACACCATTTATCTTTCATTACCTCACAGCTGGTAGACTCAGTGTCACCATAACCACAATTTTTGAAATGAGAAAAACTGAAGACCATTTCATTTTTAAGGAATTAAGCTGATACTTCACACACTCATGTTTTGCTCAAGAACCGCCCCCCCACCCCTGCAACCAGAGTCACGGCCCACATATACTATGTCTAGTATGTAAGTAAATGTTACAAAAGTTCATTCTAAAAGAACTTGTGGACTTGAGGGCTGAGAAAAGAGACATTCATCAGTTTTGACCTCGCAGCACTGAAATAGCTCAGGAGAAAATATTTTGTAAGCTGTGAAATACTATATATATATATATAGCATGTCAATATATATTTTTTAATTCTATTTTGTTTGAGTGTATGACTGTTGAGGACATAAAATTAGGAGCCTATGGCAGAGTAAATAAATGCAAATATCTTTTAAAATTGCTCATTGGTGTTTGGCCTTTATGATAAGGTAGCAGTTCATAGCCATTGTTTGCTGATATGGTTGCTAGTAAGGGGAGGTTAAGAGGACTGACAAAGTGGACATGCTCAATAGGGTGGTTTGAGGTCTAATTTTTCTTAAATGGTTACAAATTTGCTGAGGATATCTAATTCCACATAAGGTCTTTAGAAGTAAACAACTAAATGGTACAGAGTTCTTTCTAAGGCTGTCTTGCCGTTTAATTAATCAAAGCTGACTCTCTGGCTCTGCCTTTCCACTGACTGGCCTGCAATAAATGGCCTCCCTGCCCGCTGTACTTGTCCATCCAAACATTGTACAAGTCAAGGACGAGCCTCCTTGAGACTCTTTAATGGCAACATTCTTAAAAGCCCAGCCTCCTGCAGTTGCTTAAAATCAAAGTGTCATCATGAAAGTTACTTAGTGCTTTTATGAAATCGTTAAGGTCTTGAAGTTTGAAATGCAAAGCAGAGCAAGAATCCAAAGACTCTATATTTGAGTTTTCAATGTTATTTTTTTAGGAATGTGAAAATCAGAGTATTATCTGTGACTCTTAATGGTGCAGTTCTAAAAATGAATGGCTTCTTATTTAAATGACTTCAAAGTGATATAGTGTACCTTTATAAAGTGCTAGAGTTCTAAATACAATGCTTTAGAAAATATCTAAACTAAATTTAACTCAGCAAGTGAATAATTTGTCAACTATCAATCACAAAGATGCAATTTTTGCTATTTTAATGTCATATATACTAATAACAACTGATTAAGATGATTACTTATCCACAAGTTTTATTTTTATAAAACATGTTTAAAGGTTTTAAATTCATTGGGAAAATGTTTCTAAGTAATGTCCTTTGAACTACTTATTATCTGAGCTTGCAATTGAAAAAAGAAACATTTATGCTTAGTGAAAAAAATTGTTACCAGTGAGAATCATCCTTGTAACTTTTTTAAATATTATAGTCCGGTGGCAGAATTCTTCCTTTCATATTCACATCCTCAATCTGAATGTAAACATATAATTACTAACAATTGTTAGACTTCAGTAGTAATTAAAATCTAAAATAACCTTGGTAGCAGTGACTAAGTTGACTTATATGCTGCTGCTGCTAAGTCACTTCAGTCGTGTCCGATCAGGCTCCTCTGCCCATGGGATTTTCCAGGCAAGAGTACTGGAGTGGGTCGCCATTGCCTTCTCTGTGATTTATATGCACTAATGTTTAATAATAGCAGTATACACCTTTCATATTTCCAAGAATTCTAGTTATCATTATAGTATATTTTATAATAGAATTATCATATTTATTATACAAACCTAATTTTTTTAATAAGTTGAGTATATGTTATTGAAATTAAGAAAACTATAATTAAGAAACTTTTCATTATAATATTACTTATTCTGAATTTTCAAAACTGGATTAAAAATAAGTGTACTTTTGGAGAAGGAAGGAAATGGCAACCCACTCCAGTGTTCTTGCCGGGAGAATCCGAGGGACGGGGGAGNTCTCGCATACAGGGTTATCATTACCATCTTTCTAAATTCCATATATATGTGTTAGTATACTGTATTGGTGTTTTTCTTTCTGGCTTACTTCACGAATGCTTTCCTTAGTTTTGAATCTGCTGTCAATGAATCAGTATTTATTGAGCAACTCCTATTTTCAGAAAACCATATGAGCAATAGACAGGTTTTCTGATCCTATGTGGAGCTTTTTTAAGTAAATAACACGTGTTAGGTGATCTTATGCTGAAAATTTTTACTTCATTGCATGGACATTTGAGAGGGGAAACAAAGCTGTTTGATTTAATGCAACGAGTAATTGAAATCAACCATGTGCTCTGGGAAGTGGCAGAATCTACTCTGAGTTACAACCACATGGGTACTTAGAAGGATCCTCCCTTCTGTTTCCCAAGCTTAGAAAAGATATCTTCTGAACTGATCTCCCTTTTCATTAATAAATTGATTAATTCAGTGTATACATAGAGCATTTCACGTATGTCAGTTGCTCTTTCAGAGGCAACTTTGTCAAGGAAGCCTTCCCTGACTCAGCTCTTCACCCTAGCCTAGATTTTGTTCTCCTGATCTATGTTCTTACAACTTCTTATTCTTTTTTGGTTGCTGCTTATAGACTGTCCAGGAGGCTATTTTATTAGGTAAGCTGCATGAGGGTAGGGGCACTTTGTATTCTTACCAATCCCAGTGACTAAACCTTTAATAAATAAGATAAAATGTGCTATCATAATTCTTTTGGTATCCCCAAGGCCTAGAACAGTTTTTATTTGCTCAATAAATATTTATAAAATGAATTAACAAGTGAGTAAAGATAAGCCACATTACCTGTAAATCTAATATTGGGTTGGCCAAAATGTTTATTTGGGTTTTTCCATAATATCTTATAGTAAAACAAAACACATTTGCATGAGTCTTTTTCTGTGGTAAAGCAATATGTTGTTCAAGATCAGCAGTTCTAGATTCAACTGGCCACTGTCACTCTGGGCAAAATTACTTAACCACTGTAAGATACAACTTCTTTATATATAAAGCGGAAACAAAAATAGAGTAGCTTTTAGGATTGTCGTGAGTATTATATGATGAATGTTGTCACATATTGACCATATAGCAAGTGACTAGTAAGTGTGCATTCTCACTCATTTATTTAAAGTTGTAGCCAAGACTTTTAGTTGTCTCACAACATCCTATTATTCACTTGCTTCCATAGCAAAAAGAATAACTAGCTAATAAGCATATTTTGCCTCAGAATATAGTCTTATTCTGTATAAGATTATCTTATTCAGTATAATATTCTGTATATTCTATATATATTTCCCAACTTCCTTTTCCACTCAATGTGGCCCTGTGATTAAAAAATGGCTTACGGCATATCAGAAGATGTATCACATGGTGGTTTTTGTGAATCTTCCTTGAGAGACTGCCCACGTGCCCCCTTCTCCCTCTCTTCATCTCTTCCTGCATCCCGCTGCCAGGAACTCAGAGGCTGCCATCTTGGATCATGAGATCAGGGTTATATCTGGTGGCAACAAGACAAAGGCCCCGGGGCCATGCTGTGTCTGCACCTTCTGCCGCGTCATGTGTTTACACAAGGGAGAAGCCGAGTCTCTTTCATTTAAGCCACTATTAATTAACTTGGGTTTTTGTCACATCTCAACCGAATTGTACTTGATATGGGTCTGCAAATATATTTAATATCAGTTCCAAGGCAGAATGTATTAGTGTCTCAATAATAATTTTTAAGTATTATGTGTTAAAGCTATTTATGATGAGACTCAAAGACCAGGTAAGATTTCAGACTGCTCCAATAGATGAAAGAGGCCTTCCATATAGACAGACATGGCAACAGAAAAATTACCTTTTTGTCCAGCCTCACCAGACCCTCAGAAGTTTAGTGGTGCTCCACTGTCTTACTTGCTCTCCTCTGAGTCTGAGATGACCATTCAATCCCGGCATGTGACCTTGGGCAGGCCACTTGACCTTTCTAGACCTTAAGTTTCTGTTTCCAGTCACTATTAATTGATATTTTCTCCAAGTCCATGACAAGGCATTTCTTCCATTATTATTTGAAACGTTCTACTTTGAATTACAGTCAATTGCATTTTTTCCTCTTTAGATTACATGTGCAAATAGCTTTTCTGTCTTTCCATATTCCACTGTCTCTATCATCATATTTGTAAATTATAGACATATGGAGCAAATTAAATCTATTAAGTAATTAGAAATGCAGCTGAAAATATAGTTGCGATGACCTGGTAGGAATTAGTGCATGCCAGAGTGAAAAAACGTGCTTGTTTAATTTGGTGGTAAGGGATGAACTGCTGAAGGTTTGAAAACAAAGAAGATCTAAGATTGGAGAAAGTCTACAGTTCAAGACACCAAAAAAAAAAAAAAATCAAGTACAACATAGTGTGCCTAATTTTGAATGTCCTAATAACATGATTATAGTATTTCATTATCAGGAATTTTATATCAGTTTTAAAGTCATATGACTCTTAGAAAAATGGGCTATAAAATTAACTATAAACCTAGAGTTATGGATATAATTTTATATGAAGAAATTTGGTCAGTAATTAGTATGTATATCTCTTGACCATTAAAAGTTACTTATCTTCTTAATTCGTGTCACACTCTAATGAAAGCACAAAAATAAAAGAATGATATTCTTCTATTTAAAAATAATTTATTCTTTAAAGTTTTGAAAATGTTAGATCAAGTTGAATTATATAGTTGAATTATATTTAGTTAGAGGAAGAGGAAATAAAAGTTTCCAAATGATATAGTCATTACATTTTTTGAATATTTTCTAATTGCCAACATCTATTCAGCAAAATTATCATTTTAAGATATTGAAATATATTCTATTTTTTCCTCCTAAATTTCAAATATTTTAATATTTTGCTGTGCAGAAGTTTTTTAGATAATGGCAGATCTGTGTTTCTTTGAAAACATGTAGAAGCATTACCTTTCTACTTTATCAAGGAGTTGATATTGGACAAGAGTGTTGTGTGGGGAGTAGAATTTTTTCTGTGTTTGCCTTTGCTCTTTTTGTGTTCTCCTTTTCAGGAAGCAGAGATGACCAAAATTCCCCCATCATCTTTCCCGTTGACCTATTCAAAAGACCAGAATCATCCACTTTATTTCCTAGGGCAGAATTTTTTAAAAAGCAAAGAAATAGTATAACATGTGTAAAAGCACTTTGAAAAGTAGAAGTTAAGGAAATGAAGTCTAATACAGCTGATCAGTGTGAAGGAAAGAATCATTTTCTTCTTTTTGTTGTTTTCCTACATTTGTAAATGAGAAATTCAGCTTTCTTCTTTCCTGGAAAGAATGGTAATGATAGTAAACAATCACAGAATCCCTGAAGATGCTAGGCACCTAACAGTCAATGTCACCTTTAATACTCAGTCAACACTGTGAGTTGGATAGCATCTCTTTGTCATTGTATGGATAAAGAAATTCTGTTTTGGAATGGTTAAAAACCTTGCATAAGGTCATGTTAGGAAGTTCTGTGCCACAACCAGCTTTCTAGCATGGGTTTTCAGAAGACAAAAGTCTTAAGTACAATGATCTTCTCCCACCCGAAAGAAACAAGAGTTCTTGTTGTTCCTTCTAATATCCCTTGGTGGAGGCAGGAAGTTTTGAGTCATAGCAGTTCTTATCACTGGTCATCACCTAGAAAGGAAGGGCCTGTCTGCATATCTTAGAGACATGCACTACAGGGCTTCCAGTTGCAGGCTTTTGCTGCTCTTTGTTCCCTAGCTTTCCAGTGTTCCCATATTGCTGTCTTTCTCCCAAAACCTAATAAGAGGTCCAGGCTCAATAAGTTCAGTCCTGGATGTCAGTTGCTGTGGAAAAGCTGAGTTCAAATTTCAAGATTTGTTTGCTCATAAAAGGATTCACAGTGTCCAAATAGCTTTGAGCATTTTATCATTCATATTTTATTTAAAAATGTGCTTAGTCGCTCTGTGGTGTCCAACTCTTTGCGACCTGATGGGCTGTAGCCTGCCAGGCTCCTCTGTCCATGGGTATTCTCCAGGCAAGAATACAAGTGGGTTGCCATACCCTCCTCCAGGAGATCTTCCCATCCCAGGGATTGAACCCAGGTCTCGCACATTGCAGGGAGATTCTTTATGGTCTGAGCCACCAGGGAAATCTCTTATTTTAAAGTAATTAGATATTTAAGTGTGGTGCCCATATTTTCGTAAAACTGCAATGCAAATTACAAATGAATCCTTCCTATAGAAGTGCAGAAACAAGTGGCAGGATTAAAGCACATTACTTGCTTCTTCTAGGGAGACATTATAGAGTGCAATGAATCTTTTGTATCAGGCAGCACTTTAAGAGACTATGGAATATTGCCAATGTGAGTCTGATTTTGGACTCAATACAAAACACTTGCTTTCAGCATGTCTGAAATTAGATAATCTGGTTATCTCAGGTAATAACATTCCTAGAAGCCACCTCCAGGTCTGGAATAACAATTTAATAATAAGGAGAAATAGCCAAGCACTGTTTGGTTTGTCTGTTTAAACAGAAGTTTTTGAATCTTGAAGTTAAGTTCTCAAAAAAGCCATGAAATGTTATGTCTGTTTGGTTATTGTTTAGAACATTTGCTGATATATTCCACGGTGACAATGAAGTTTAATTTCTAAAATTATTTAATTTTATTTTTGAAACACAGATGGAAGATTGTACTTATTTAGATTAAAATAAAGCCAGAAGAACATAAGACCCGTAGAACACTAAGTTATTATTTGGTGATGGCTGCTGCGTCTGTGTCCCAGGGATTTCCACTCTTTCTGTTTAGCCCTGATTTCTCTTTCTGGTTAATTCATTCATATCACCCAATGCTACACAATAATATCCTAGAAAATTGGCCACTCTGTTAGCTAGAGCATATGTTTCCTTAGATTTTTTCCTTCACTACATGAAAATAAAGAGTATCATACTATTCGGCTCCCCAGAAGTACCCTTTAAGTTTTTATTATGTGATATTTGTTTCTGTCTTGATGTTTAATTGATCCCATGTCCACATTTTAAATATCAGGGCACTTACTGCCACAGCCAGTAATATCTTCATGAATAGAAAAGTATCAGTTTTTCTCATAGCAAAACTCAGAAACTCTTCTGTTGACACTGTTGGTGATTGTGTGTAACAATAACACTCTTAAATAAGAAAACAAAAGAACACGAGAAATAATGCATTCTTCTCTCCCTGCCAACACTTCATCATCCTGGATAAGGATATGAGTATCAGAGAATTCTCAGATTTAGCTAAGACTATGCTTAAAGTCAGAGAAGGCAATAGCAACCCACTGCAGTGCTCTTGCCTGGAAAATCCCATGGACAGAGGAGCCTGGTAGGCTGCAGTCCATGGGATCGGGAAGAATTGGACATGACTGAGTGACTTCACTTTCACCTTTCACTTTTCACTTTAATGCATTGGAGAAGGAAATGGCAACCCACTCCAGTGTTCTTGGCNCACAAAAGAGTGGTGAGTAAAACTGCTGGAGCTTTAGCACAAATCAAGACAGTAGCATCAGACTGTACTAACAGTCTTTATAGTCACCTTCATCATGCACGTGCTGGAGAAAAAGAGAGAAGAAAGATCAAGCTCAATTAAGAATGTCCTTCATGAAACAGTAATGATCATTAATTTTATTAAATGCCAGTACTGGCTGTATCTTTAATATTCTGTGTGATGATATGGGTCTCACAGGGAGAGCACTTCTGCTGGGTACTGAAGTGTAGCGATAATCTTAAGGAGTTGAACTTGGGAGATTGTGTGATTTGCAAGCTGAACCACCGCCTCCTTTTTTGAGCATCAGGTTTGGTTCAAAGAACAACTAACAAACCATGACTATTCGCAACTGGAGATTTGGCAGATATTTTCTTGAAAATGAACTCAAGGAGCCTTGCCATAGTACGGAAGACAATTGACAGTATTTGTTGCTAGACAAAGCTTGAAATTTCAAGGGAAAATTAGAAGTTTGGAAAAATTGTAATTGCCAGCAGGAACTTAAGAGAAATATTTTAAGATTTTTTAATGAAATTGGTAGTGATATTAACAAACGTGCCTTTTTGATATTATATAATAATAAAATGTGTAATCTTTTAAAGATTCCACAAAGCTCAGTGAGTCAGTATTTTCCAAATGACCAATGCATGATGTTACAAAACCCAAAATGTATGGGTAATAAAGATCCATTCAAAGTGCAAAATAAGCCAGTGGATTTTAACATGATGAATATGAGAATTTCCCTGGTAGATTTTAGATTACACATTATAGCTAAGATTTAAGAAACTGGGTTTTTTTGCTTTGTTTAGGAACTTCAAAAAAAAAAGAAACTTTTTTTGTCAAGTTGTGATATGGTAACAAAAAAGAATATGAACATTTATCTGGAAAGTTATTAAAATGTTTCTTCTTTTTCCAACTAGATATCTATGTGAAGCTAGATTTTCCTCACATACTTCAGGCAAAGAATATTTTGTAGTCCACTTGATATAGAAGCAAATATGAGAACCTACTTATCTTCTCTTAAGTCAGATACTGAAGATATTTAAAAAAAAATATAAAATGAACACAACTCAGTAGAATTTTGGCTTTGGACAATTTTATTTTATGATATTATGAAGCTTATGTTAAGATGTAATTGGTTTGCTACTGTAATGTTTGATTAATACATTATTATGATTATAATAGTTATTTAAAAATCAAATATTTCTAAAATGTGTTATTTTCATTTTTAATACAATAAGCATTGTGTGTGTGTGTGTGTGTGTATCCCAAGTATCAGATGTGAGTACATTTGCTTTTTAGGTCCCTCAATAATTTTTAAGAGTAAGGGAGTCTTGAGATCTAAAAGTATGAGAACTAGTGCACTAAATAACCTGCCAGTTTTTGACATTACAAATACCAAAGGCTGTCACCTTTCTATTAACCTTCCCTGTGATGTACTTGGTTGAATAGAAACCTTTAATTTCTTTTTGGAGCCAATTTCAGTTTTCCTTCACATTCTGTACTTTTCTGGTCTTAAAAAGAACATTTTCTTTAACTTTAGGGTCATAAAAATATGTTTCTACATTTTCTCCTATTAGATGAATAGTGTTACTTTTCACATTCAGTCTTTAGTACATTCCAATCCAACTTCATTTTTCTCTACATAGAGAATCAATTTTCCCAGCACCATTTACTAAATAATCTATCCTTTCCCCCCTGACTTGTAATGCTGCCTCAAGTGTAAATATATATATATTTTAGTCTCTTTCTGGACCCCCCTTGCAATTCACATGTATTTTTTCCTACCTATGTGCTGTTGTTGTTCAGTTGCCCAGTCATGCTGGATTCTTTGTGACCCCGTGGACTGCAGCATGCCAGGCTTCCCTGTCCCTCACCATCTCCCGAAGTTTGCCCACATTCGTGTCCATTGCATGGATGATACCATCCAACCATCTCATCCTCTGATGGCTCTCTTCTCTTTCAGCCCTCAAATCTTTCCCACCAAGTCGGACTTTTCCAATTAGTCAATTATTCACATCAGATGACCAAAATACTGCAGCTTCAGCTTCAGCATCAGTCCTTCCAACCAGTATTCAGGGTTGATTTCCTTTTAGATTGACTGACTTGATCTTGCTGTCCAGGGGACTCTCAGGAGTCTTCTCCAGCACCACAGTTCAAAGGCATCAATTCTTCAGCGCTCCACCTTCTTTACGGTTCAGCTCCGTGACCATGGGGAAGACCATAGCCTTGACTATATGGACCTTTGTTGACAGAGTAATGTCTCTGCTTTTCAATACACTGTCAAGGTTTGTCATAGCTTTCCTGCCAAGAGGCAACTGCCATCTAATTTCATGGCTGCAGTCACCATCTGCAGTGATTTTAGAGCCCAAGAAGAGGAAATCTGTTGCTGCTTCTGCCTTTTCCCCTTCTATTTGCCATGAAGTGATGGGGCTGGATGCCATGATCTCGTTTTCTTTAATGTTTAGTTTTAACCAGCTCTTTCACTCTCCTCCTTCACCCTCATCAAGAGGCTCTTTAGTTCCTCTTTGCTTTCTGCTATTAGAGTGGTATCATCTGCATATCTGAGGTTGTTGATGTTTCTCCCACCTGTCTTGATTCCAGCTTGTAACTCATCCAGCTGGCATTTCTCAGTGTGCTCAGCATATAGATTAAACAAACAGGGTGACAGAAGACAGCCCTGTTGTACTCCTTTCTCCATCTTGAACCAATCACTTGCCCCATACAGGATTCTAACTGTTGCTTCTTGACCTGCATACAGGTTTCTCATGAGACAGGTAAGATGGTCTGGGTATGCAATGGCACTCCACTCCAATACTCTTGCCTGCAAAATCCCATGGATGGAGGAGCCTGGTGGGATGCAGTCCATGGGGTCACTAAGAGTCAGGCATGACTGAGCAAATTCACTTTCACTTTTCATTTTCATGCATTGGAGAAGGAAATGGCTACCCACTCCAGTATTCTTGGCCTAGAGAATCCCAGGGACAAGGGAGCCTGGTGGGCTGCCGTCTATGGGGTCACACAGAGTCGGACACGACTGAAGTGACTTAGCAGCAGCAGCAGTACCACATTACTTTTATTTCACATGGTCCTGGAATTCTTAATACATAGCAGACTTCTCCCATTTTACTACTTCTTTTCGAAGATTCATTTTGCTATTAAAGGAAGTTTGTCAGTGTATCATTCAAAATAAAAGTATAGATTTTTAGAATAAAATTTTTATGGCAAATTTACAGAGTTGAGAGAATAAATTTATTGTATTATCTCATCCATTAAAATTTATACTGGTATTCTATAAGATCTTCTTGTTAAAATATATTCTCCATAAGATCATATTAATTATTTATTTTTGAGGTAAATTCTAGGTATTTTATAATTAGTTTGGTATTATAAATAGCATCTTATCATTTTTTCACTTTAATTGTATGTGTATTTTGAATAGGTAAGACACCTACACATTAGACGTTTCAAAAGACACAGAAGACTATAATAAAAATTCTTCCTACTACTCTGTCTTCAAGACATCTGTTTAACTCCATTTGAAACTATTGTTAGGCAGTTTCTTGTTTTTGCTATATAATTATAATTATATATAAGAAAATAGGCACATTATTTGCCCTTTATAATAAAGAGGAGTATGCAGTACACATTGTCCTGTTGCTTTCTCTTTTCACGCAATTTCCAGATAATTGTAGATCTGCTTTGATAGCACACCAGAACTTGAAAGCAGTAATTTCTTAAATTGTATCCCAAGATCTCTCTCTCCTCTCTCCTTGTCCACTTCCTCTCCTTCATTTCTATTCTTTTGTCTTACAACTGAATTGTATTCATTTTCTGGACTTCATAATAAAATGGCTTAGACCCCTATAGACAGACATTTTAAATTGTTCGAAATTGTGTTTTATATAGCACTGCAGGGGACAACTTTGTACCCAGAGAACAACTTGGTACCTACATCATTTTGCCTATATATGATTATACTTGTAGCCAACATTCCTAGAATGAAATTGGTGACTTTAAGAAAAATGCATTTGTCATTTTGTTTCAAGTCATAAATTGTCCTTCATAAAAGACTATGTCATTTATGCTCTCACCATGAATTTAAATGCTTGCCTATTTCTTTATACTTTTGCTATAGCGTATTTCTTTTTTTTTTTTGCTTTTTGCTCTTGTGAAAGGTGAATTTTAGTAACTTGGGGTAGATTTAATTTGATTTATATGAGTAAGATTGAGTATTTTTCATGTTTAATATTCATAGGTATTTCCTTAGATCTCAACTAATGAAATCCTTTGCTCATTTTATCCACTAATTTGAGTATTGTTTATTTCATATGCAAAATTTCCTTACATACTGGGATCTATTTACTGATTTTTTCTTCTGTTTTATTGATCAGGGTGCCTTTACATGTGCCAAGATCATGCTATTTTGATTATTTGTCTTATATTTTCCTTTGATAATTATTGATACAGATTAATTAAATATGGATCTTATATTAAGCAAACTGGCAGAACTTTTAAATTAATCTTTATTATTATTAATTTCTCTTGAATTTTCAAAGTAAATTTTATATCATCTGCCAATATGAACAATATCTTTATCCCATCCCATTGCCATTTAGAAAGGATTTCATCACCTGTCTTTCTGCTCACTACTGTCTTCTTCAACTGTGACTCTTTGCTTGAAGTAGCCCCAGTGGGAACTTGTTCAGCTTCATTTTAAATTTCATTTTACTTTATATTTTTTATTCTCATTATTTCCAATTGGTTCTTATTTATATACTTGTTTCAGTCCTATGTTCCAAAAACTTCTTTATATTACAGATTTTTTTAAAAATATGAAGTCTTAACTTGCTACTTTTATTTTTTTTCTATATTAGTTCTTTTTTTTCTTCTTCTTCTGTTCCTGAGAGAGTTGTTTTTTTTTTATTAATATCTTGGCTAGTGATATACCTGGAGGGAAAGGTGAAACCCATGCCCTAGCTTCGTTACTTCGGGTGAATTGACTATGGCTGAATTCATCTANAGCCTCTTGATGAAAGTGAAAGAGGAGAGTGAAAAAGTTGGCTTAAAGCTCAACATTTAAAAAACTAAGATCATGGCATCCAGTCCAATCACTTCATGTCAAATAGAGAAACAATGGAAATAGTGGCTGATTTTATTTTTGGGGGGGGGTTCCAAAATCACTGCGGATGGTGATTGCAGCCATGAAATTAAAAGACGCTTACTCCTTGGAAGGAAAGTTTTGACCAACCTAGACGGCATATTAAAAAGCAGAGACATTACTTTGCTAACAAAAGTCTGTTCAGTCAAGGCTATGGTTTTTCCAGTAGTCATATATGGATGTGAAACTTGGACTATAAAGAAAGCTGAGCACTGAAGAATTGATGCTTTTGAACTGTGGTGTTGGAGAAGACTCCTGAGAGTCCCTTGGACTGCAAGGAGATCCAATCAGTCCATCCTAAAGGAAATCAGTCCTGAATGTTCATTGGAAGGACTGATGTTGAAGCTGAAAGTCCAATACTTTGGCCACCTAATGCGAAAAGCTGACTCATNTGTGGTGTTGGAGAAGACTCCTGAGAGTCCCTTGGACTGCAAGGAGATCCAATCAGTCCATCCTAAAGGAAATCAGTCCTGAATGTTCATTGGAAGGACTGATGTTGAAGCTGAAAGTCCAATACTTTGGCCACCTAATGCGAAAAGCTGACTCATTTGAAAAGGCCTTGATGCTGTAAAAGTTGGAGAAGAGAAGGGTATGACAGAGGATGAGACGGTTGGATGGTGTCACCAACTCAATGGACATGAGTTTGAGTAAACTCTGGGATTTGGTGATGGACAGGAAGGTCTGGTGTGCTGTATTCCATGCGGTCACAAAGAGCTGGACACAACTGAGCAACTGAACTTAACTGAGTTGTAGTGTTTGTCTGGGTTGCAAACTCCAGGGATTGCTTTGTAGTTCCAGTTTTTGACTTTTTAAATACATGACATGAATGTACGTATTAAAAACAAATGATTCCAGAGGAGCTGGTTTCTTCATGCACAACCTCTGCCGTTTCATATGTTAACTCATAGTCCCGTCAGAGTAGAAAGCCCTTACCACTTACATGAATGTGAAGATTTCCTGATTTCTCTGGAAGTGGTCTCTGAATTACACCAATTTAAATCTCTTATACTATGTTATTATTAATATTAATAATTAAGAGTGGAGAGCTTTATAGCAATTTGTCAAGAGCATTAAAACATTACCTTTCTACTGAACTTGAGATTTTATAGACATCATAAAGGCATTTTAAAGTGAACGTAACAATTTTTAATGTTTGCCATATATGTATAAAATGTTTTTCTAACATGGTAGTATTTAATGAATTATTATGTTGTATTAAAAGGAAATTTCTACTTAAATGAGAAAAATGTTGAAAAATTTCTTAGCTGATAATTATGCTGTAGCAAACTGTTGTATTATGACTTGGAATGGCGAGAAAATATGGAGAGAAAACATCAGTCAGAACATCTCCATATAATGGAAAGTATTTGGTGAAAAACTCTCCATGACGAGTGTGTACTTAAAACAAGCAGAAACTACAGTATAAAAATTCAGAAACTGAAGATACTTTTGCATTTGTGTTTTGCCATCATTGTTACCTTTACCTTTTTTTTTATTGTAACACTCAAAGATCTCAGGGATTTGCCTGTTTTATGTTAAGGGAAATTCTTGAAGTCTAAAGCATTTGAGACACATTAACAGTTATTTTGGTATTAGTTTCATGGTAACATCATTGAGATTATTTTGAGAAGATAATATGCTCATTTTTCACTTTGCTAACTCATGCTTAACATATCATAATCACCAAATGCTTTCAATACTTATATTTTGGGGACACATTACCCTTTTTAAAATGTGTTCATATAGATTGCTTTACTTTAAAAATGAAAAGCCATTAGAGAAAGGCATTTTGAAGCTAAGCTTGATATAGCCTTGATTTATATTATTTTCAATCTTCATTAATAAATAAAAATGTTCCATTTTCAAATGTGACACTGTAAGCATTGTTATCTGAAAGCAAGGAAATTATAGTTGATTGTGCTTTGTCTCCTCAGATAAATTTACAGAGAAAAATGAGAGTTACTGGTGTGATTACTCAAGGAGCCAAGAGGATTGGAAGTCCAGAGTATATCAAATCCTACAAAATAGCTTATAGTAATGATGGAAAAACTTGGACAATGTACAGAGCGAAAGGCACCAATGAAGACATGGTAAGACTTCCATGTCATGCTTAATTTGAACATAACCTCTCATATGTAATCTATTACCAAGTGACTACTGAATATTCAAAAGTAGTCTTATGTTGTTGAAAATAAATGTATGACTTTTTTAATAGGACCACTGGTGTGTGGAGAGGGTAAGGAGTTATCCCAAATTATCAGTGTATAGTAGCGACCATTTAAATCTTCCTCAGATTTTAACTGGTGGGACTATAAACACTTTATCACAAGGTTAGCATAGTCCTGTGCATAACAGTTGTTTTAACAAGAGTCAGCTTTAAATTTCATTTTATTGCTTTGACAGATCATCCTTCTCCTTAAATAAATACAGATCAAACTGTTAAAGAAAAAATAAAATTTTTAAAGAGAAACACCGAGTTATGGAAAAATTAAATATCTCTCTATTACTGAATATCTTAATATTGGAAGAAAATTTTGTTATTCTGCAGAATGAAGTATTTTAGAGGAATATTTATCTGTGTGCATCTTCCATAATGATATTCAGTATCTCCTTTGCCCTTTCATATATTTCCAATTTTTTGATTAATTTTAACACAAATTTCTAATTTTAAAAAGCAGCAGTGTAGGTCATTCCATTTAAAACTAAATCATTAAAATAGACTGATAAATTTTATGAAAGATTTTTTTAAATTAACTTCTTAAATGAATGTAAATAGGTTTTTTGATTACTAGGTTATATAAAAGATAAAGTGAAATGAGATTTAAAGGAATTAAAAATAACACATTTTAGCATTTAAATTTTAGAGATAAATTGGTTTTTCACTGGAGATATGTATATATATAAAGAAATATGAATCTCTTATCCAATGATCTGAGACTTGAGGACTCAGACCCTAAAGCATCATAAATTTGATGACAGCTTGGAGAAGGAAATGGCAACCCACTCCAGTACTCTTGCCTGGAAAATCCCATGGACAGAGGAGCCTGGTCGCAAAGAGTTGAACATGACTGAGTAACTTCACTTTAGAGAAACTAAGTGATCAGGAAATAACATTGAAAGCTGGTTCCTAAAACAACATACATAATTACCAAGTAGCAAAATGAACAGATAGAGCCAGATCCTGAACTAAGTTGAGGAGGCATTTCACTTTAGAAGCATTCCATCATAAAGGACTGGACTTAAATTGATTAGCCCAACATAGTAGGGTATAGATTAAGCTATAGGTTACAGTGGTTTACAGCTTTAATGAGGATTCTATCTATAGGTTTTAGATTTGCTTCTGATGGCAAAGTAAGTGAAAGTTGCTTAGTCATGTCCAACTCTTTGCAGCCAGAATACTGGAGTGGGTAGCCTTTCCCTTCTCCAGGCGATCTTCCCAACCCAGGGATTGAACCCAGGTCTCCCACACTGCAGGTGGATTCTTTACCAGCTGAGCCACAAGGGAAGCCCTGATGGCAAGGTGCTCTCTAAATGCTTCAGACCTCTAAATTATTTAATCCAATCTTTGAGGGATTTGGTTGGGTAGGATATGGAGTCAATATTTGAAAATAGTTTTTTTTTTTAAAGCTGCAATTAATAATTTTAAACTCTGTTCTTTCTTTATATAGGTATTCCATGGAAATGTGGATAACAACACACCATATGCTAACTCTTTCACACCCCCCATAAAAGCTCAGTATGTGAGACTCTATCCCCAAGTTTGTCGAAGGCATTGCACTTTAAGAATGGAACTTCTTGGATGTGAACTGTCAGGTGAGTCTCATATCATCTCTTTTTGTACTCTCTTTAAAGGAAGACAAAGTACAATTATGTGTAGTGTGTTTGTTAGCTTGCAGTTTTTCAATATTCACAGATATTCATTTTTGCTGCAAAACGTCTAGGGCTTGGTTAAGTGCAAAGGAGCAAGAGGGAGAGGGTAAAAGATGAACAAGTTCTAAAACACACTACAGAATAGGATTAATGAAGAAGGGGCTGTGTATTTCTTTCAGTGGTCAAAGAAAATACAACAAATTTTTACTGGAAACTTGTCAAATTTAAACATGTCTTTTTAATTTTAATAGCAACTATGAGTTATGTTTTATGACAAAATTTCAGTGAAATTTGGAATCTGCCTGACCTCATAAATTGCAGGTACATTTAGACTATACAACATAGAAAAGTAAGCTTTTTGTTTGTACATCTACCATAAGCGTTTAGTTCCATCTTTTTTTTTTCTTTAAGTTTTCCAAAACATGTAAATTTATCCTTGTTTCCAAGGAGACAATACTTTAAAAACCAAGATTGCTCTATGAATTCCTAGATCGTTATTATCTAGCAACTTATCTATTACCCAAAAAGTGGTTTTTAAACACAAAGATAACTACCAAAGGACTCAAATTTAAATAATCCTAGTCCTCCTGGAGCTTCAAGACTGGATATAAAAATGAAGACTTTGTGACTGGGTCTCTCAGTTGTTCACTTTCAATCTAGGTAGATTCTGAACTAAACAGAAAATCTTGTCCAGGCATTTCACTGTGCTGTATTTTTGGTGATGGTTCTTATATTTCTGTCATAAACATTTACAGCTCTCTTTGTCACTATGGCCTGAAATTTTGTTGAAACTACTGTATTTTTAAGAAAACTAAATATCCATGTGTGTCCCACTTTTTAGTATAACCTCCAAGTATGAGAGCCTTTTATATTTATAAACATTCCATTTAGGTAACACATCCCTGCAAAGAGACAACTGAGAGCATTTTATTCATTTCAAAAGGTTGCATGTAATGGTTAAAATGCACACTTTATATCTATTTACCTTCTTGGGTTTATTTGTGATGTTAAGAAAGGGAATGGTTTTGAAGGAAATGCAAGAGACTGTTCAAAACAACCAAACTTTAAATGAACCCTCTACATTCAAAGGAATTAGAGGCATTTGGGCAGATGAGTGACTCTATTTTAAGAATCACACTTTCATACTATATATGGGTTTCCTTTATGAAGCAATCAGTGGTACAGATTTATTACCATTAATTACCCCGATAGGGATGTTTTCCCTATTTTGGTAATTCGAGCAGGCTTACTGCCTCCCCGTAAATCTCGGCAGAATTATTGCTACACAGTGTTTATTTTGCGTGTCACTGCATCGCCACAGGCCAGTATCATCCTGAACTCATTCATCATAAAGCAATCAAGAGGAAGCCCTCTTGCGATGAAGTCTGCTGCAAGTTCTGTGCTTTTTAGTTGGTGACCATCACCTTCCCCAATTTTTCAATCTTTTAATTCATGAAGGCCAGTCTCAGAGATGGCACATTTTGCACCCTTAAGANTCATCCTGAACTCATTCATCATAAAGCAATCAAGAGGAAGCCCTCTTGCGATGAAGTCTGCTGCAAGTTCTGTGCTTTTTAGTTGGTGACCATCACCTTCCCCAATTTTTCAATCTTTTAATTCATGAAGGCCAGTCTCAGAGATGGCACATTTTGCACCCTTAAGATATGAATATGTTTTACTTTCAAGTTTGACAAGAGATTATACCTGACCCTTTATGGATTTTTACATTTTCAGGAAAAATCATACCCCATCTCCTGACCCCACAAATTTATTTTAAAAGTGTATACAGGGAATGATATCTCTTAAGGAATGTTTATAACAGCTAGGGCACCTCGACTGTAAAAATAATCAGTTGTGTTGTTAATACTTTATTCTGTTCAGCTATTGTCCATCACATGGATACACATTGTGCTTGCTGGTGAAAAAGTTAATGCTACTACTAAGTCGCTTCAGTTGTGTCCGACTCTGTGTGACCCCATAGACGGGAGCCCACCAGGCTCCCCCTTCCCTGGGATTCTCCAGGCAAGAACACTGGAGTGGGTTGCCATTTCCTTCTTCAATGCCCGAAAGTGAAAAGTGAAAGTGGTTGATGCATGTCAGTGTATAGCAAAATGAATACAGTATTGTAAAGCAAAACAAACTAAAAAATAAAAATTTAAATTAAAAAAAAAAAAAGTGAAAGTGAAGTTGCTCAGTTGTGTCTGACTCCCTGCTACCCCATGGACTACAGCCCACCAGGCTCCTCTGTCCATGGGATTTTCCAGGCAAGAGTACTGGAGTGGGGTGCCATTGTCTTCTCCAGAAAGAGTTAATATATATGTATAAAATATTATGGATGAGAGGTAAATTCATGATATGAGGCAAATTGGCAGGAAAGACTAGCTATAACACTTGGCAATAAGCAGCAACATAATGTACAGACTATTTCCCACAGTCCAGTGCAACAGTGTAAAGCCCAAGGCTGCCTTATAGGAGTCAATAAACTGTTATAAGATCTCTCAGCATAGGAGATAGCAGTTAATCATTTCCCAGACACTTAGAAAATGCCCCAATATTCTCTGAAAGAGATGTGACTTAAGATGCTTAGAATGAAATGTATCATGATCATAATTAGTAGAGCAATAATCATTCATTCATTCTTTGAGTAAATTATTCAGCACCTTCTCTAGGCAATAAAGTGGGCAATGAAATGAATTCTGTGGCTAAGTAGAAGTGGTCAAAGTAAAGGTGCTCCTTTTCTATCCAATACATCAAGTACTGTGTTATATCACAAAAGGAGAAAAACAAATAAGTTTCCTTTCACTTGTGTCTCTTCCAAAAGCCAAGGAAGCGGTTGTACAAAGTTCCAGCGGCAAGGTAGGAGAAGGACAGAGAGTTGGTGGTGATGATAGATGAATGAGTCAGAAATCAGACTGACTGACTATTATTATTATCAGTCATAATACAGAGAACACATGTTAATTTAGAGTTGCTTGAAGACAAGCAGGGTGCTACTAAGACTTTAGAACTTTCTGGAATCTTTGAGATTTGTCATGAATTTTTGAGGATATTAGCAGTTGGTCATGAATTTTCTTTTCTAGAATTTATATTTAGGATGTAGAACTATTTATGAGACCTGGGGTATAGGTTTCCTATGGCAGCAAGACTTGAACTAGACATCCAATTGGCTGAACCTCTGTGTCAATTTTTGTCATTTTGCATAGATAGGAGTTTCCTAGAAGGCACAGGTGAAGACAAACATGGAAGAGACTCAAGAAGGAAGAACTGATTTAGACTGACTAGAACAGAAAGCAAGTAATTGTAGTTAAGAATTAGTTTTATCAAAGAAGAGTTTAAGCCACCTCTCTTAGATTACACTTAAAATACTTAGTTTTAGAAACCACAGTCAGTCATAATATATTCTTTAATACCCACTGATATGCTGACTTGTGGACGTAACATTGTCACCTGTTGCAATGAATCTTATGGAAATAATAAATTAGCTAACATTTGCTAAGTGCTAGCTACATGCCAGCACTGTTTCTAAATAGTTGATTAACTACTTTTTTAAAATACTTCTTTGAGGTCATTTTTAGTATTACCCCTCCAATCAAGAAACATCCACAAGCCTATTATCCTCATCCATCAGAGACAGACAGAATGAAAACCACGATCACAAAAAACTAACCAAACTGATCACATGGATCACAGCCTTGTCTAACTCAATGAAACTATGAGCCATGCTATGTAGGGCCACCCAAGATGGATGGATCATTGTGGACAGTTCTGACAAAATCTGGTCCACTGGAGAAGGGAATGGAAAACCCCTTCATTATTTTTGCCAGGAGAATTCCATGAACAGTATGAAAAGGCAAAAGGATATGACACTGAAATATGAACTCCCCAGATGGGTAGGTGTCCAATATGCTACTGGTGAAGAGTGGAGAAATAACTCCAGAAAGAATGAAGGGGCTGAGCCAAAGCAAAAACGACGCCCAGTTGTGGGTGTGACTGGTGATAGAAGTATGTCCAATGCTGTAAAGAGCAATGCTGCATAGGAACCTGGAATGTTAGGTAGATGAATCAAGGTAAATTAGAAGTGGTCAAACAGGAGATGTCAAGAGTGAACATCGACATTTTAGAATTCAGTGAACTAAAATGGACCAAAATGGGCAAGTTTAATTCAGGTGGCCATTACATCTACAACTGTGGGCAAGAATCCCTTAGAAGAAATGGAGTAGCCCTCTTAGTCAACAAAAAGTCCAAATGCAGTACTTGGGTGCAATCTCAAAAATGAAAGAGTGATTTCTCTTCTCGTACAAGGCAAGCCATTCAATATCACAGTAATCCAAGTCTATGCCCCAAATCTTCCCTGATAACTCAGTTGATAAAGAATCAGCCTGCAATGCAGGAGACCCCAGTTCGATTCCTGGAGAAGGAATAGGCTACCCACTCAGTATTCTTGGGCTTCCTTTGNTCTTCTCGTACAAGGCAAGCCATTCAATATCACAGTAATCCAAGTCTATGCCCCAAATCTTCCCTGATAACTCAGTTGATAAAGAATCAGCCTGCAATGCAGGAGACCCCAGTTCGATTCCTGGAGAAGGAATAGGCTACCCACTCAGTATTCTTGGGCTTCCTTTGTGGCTTATCTGGTAAAGAATCTGCCTGCAATGCAAGAGACCTGGGTTTGATCCCTGGGTTGGGAATATCCTCTGGAGAAGGAAAGGCTACAAACTCCAGTATTCCAGCCTGAGAATTCCGTGGACTGTATAGTCCATAGGGTTGCAAAGAGTTGGACACGACTGAGTGGCTTTCTGGGAAAGATTGAAGGCAGGAGGAGAAGGGGATGACAGAGGATGAGATGTTTGGGTGGCATCACCTACTCAATGGACAGGAGTTTGGGTAAACTCTGGAAGTTGGTGATGGACAGGGAGGCCTGGTATGCTGCATTCATGGGGTCACAAAGAGTTGGACATGATTGAGCGACTGAACTGAACTGAACTGAGCTGAGTGGCTTTCACTTTTCAAAAAAAAAAAAGATGTCCTTTTCATCATAGGGGACTGGAATGTAAAAGTAGGAAGTCAAGAGATCCCTGGAGTAACAGGCAAGTTTAGCCTTGGAGTACAAAATGAACGAGGCAAAGGTAACAGAGTTTTGCCAAGAAAACACACTGGTTAGAGCAAACACTCTCTTCCAACAGCACAAGAGATGACCCTACACTTGGACATCGCCAGATGGTCAATAACAAAATCAGATTGATAATATTCTTTGTAGCCAAAGATGGAAAAGCTCTATACTGTCAGCAAAAACAAGACTGTGAGCTGACTGTAGCTCAGATCATGACTTCTTATTGCAGAATTCAGATTTAAATTGAAGGAAGTAGGGAAAACCACTAGACCATTCAGGAATTACCTAAATCAAATCCCTTATGATTACATAGTTGAAGTGACAAATAGATTCAAGCAATTTGATCGGATAGATGGTATCCTTGAAGAACTATGGACGGATATTCATAAGACTGTACAAGACGCATTGATCGAAACCACCCCCCCAAAAAAGAAATGTAAAATGGCAAGATGGTTGTTTAAGGAGGCTTTATAAATTACTGAGAAAAGTAGAGAAGCCAAAGGTAAAAGAAAAAAGGAAAGATATATCCATCTGAATGCAGAGTTCCAAAGAATAGCAAGGAGAGATAAGGAAGCCTTCTTAAGTGATCAAAGCAAAGAAACAGAGGAAAGCAATAGAACGGGAAAGACTAACAGATCTCCTCAAGAACATTAGAGATACAAAGGGAACATTTCATGCAAAATGGGAACAGAAAAGGACAAAAATGGTATGGACCTAACTGAAGTGGAAGATATTAAGAAGAGGTGGCAAGAATACATAGAAGACTACACAAAAATATCTTAATGACCCAGATAACCACACTGGTGTGATCACTCACCTAGAACCAGACATCCTGGAGTACAAAGTCAGGTGAGCCTTAGAAAGCATCACTACAAACAAAGCCAGTGGAGGTGATGAAATTCGAGCTAAGCTATCTCAAATCCTAAAAGATGATGTGGTGAAAGTCCTGCACTCAGTATGCCAGCAAATATGGAAAACTCAGCAGTGGCCAGAGGACTGGAAAAGGTCTGCTTCCATCCCAATCCTAAAGAAAGGCAATGCCAAAGAATGCTCAAACTACTGCACAGTTTCACTCATCTCACACGCTGGCAAAATAATGCTCAAAATTTTCCAAGCTAGGCTTCAATAGTATGTGAACTGGGAACTTCCAGATGTTCAAGCTGGATTTAGAAAAGGCAGAGAAGCCAGAGATCAAATTACCGATATCCACTGGATCATTGAAAAAGCAAGAGAATTCCAGAAAAACATCCACTTCTACTTCATTGACTACGCTAATCCTTGGACTCTGTTGATCACAACAAACTGTGGAAAATTCTTAAAGAGATAAGAATACTAGATCACCTTACCTGCCTCCTGAGAAACCTGTACACAGGTCAAGAAACAACAGTTAGAACCAGATATGAGGTTCCAAATGGGGAAAGGAGTACATCAAGGCTGTATATTGTCACCCTTATTTAACTTATATGCAGAGTACATCATGCAAAATGCCAGGCTGGATGAAGCACAAACTGAAATCAAGATTTCTGGAAGAAATATCCATCACCCCAGATATGCAGATGATACAACCCTTATGGCAGAAAGTAAAGAGGAACTAAAGAGCCTCTTGATGAGAGTGCAAGAGGAGAGTGAAAACGTTGGCTTAAAACTCCACATTCAGAAAACCAAGATCATGCCATCTGGTCCCATCACTTCATGGCAAATAGATGGGGAAACAGTGGCTGACTTTATTTTTCTGGGCTCCAAAATTACTGCAGATGGTGACTGCAGCCATGAAATTAAAAGACACTTGCTCCTTGGAAGAAAAGCTATGACCAACCTAGATAGCATATTAAAAAACAGAGACATTACTTTGCTGAAAGGTTGTTTAGTCAAAGCTATGATTTTTCTAGTAGTCATCAATGGATGTGAGAGTTGGACCATAAACAAAATTGAGCGCCAAAGAATTGATGCTTTTGACCTGTGTTATTGGAGAAGATTCTTGAGATTCCCTNACACTTGCTCCTTGGAAGAAAAGCTATGACCAACCTAGATAGCATATTAAAAAACAGAGACATTACTTTGCTGAAAGGTTGTTTAGTCAAAGCTATGATTTTTCTAGTAGTCATCAATGGATGTGAGAGTTGGACCATAAACAAAATTGAGCGCCAAAGAATTGATGCTTTTGACCTGTGTTATTGGAGAAGATTCTTGAGATTCCCTTGGACTGCAAGGAGATCCAACCAGTGAATCCTNTAGCATATTAAAAAACAGAGACATTACTTTGCTGAAAGGTTGTTTAGTCAAAGCTATGATTTTTCTAGTAGTCATCAATGGATGTGAGAGTTGGACCATAAACAAAATTGAGCGCCAAAGAATTGATGCTTTTGACCTGTGTTATTGGAGAAGATTCTTGAGATTCCCTTGGACTGCAAGGAGATCCAACCAGTGAATCCTAAAGGAAATCAATCCTGAATTTCATGGAAGGACTGATACTGAAGCTGAAGTTCCAATACTTTGGCCACGTGATGCAAAGGGCTGACTCATTGGAAAAGACCCTGATGCTGGGAAAGATTGAAAGCAGGAGGAAAAGGGGATAACAGAGGTTGAGATTGTTGGATGGCATCACCGACTCAATGTATGTGAGTTTGAGCAAACTTTGGGGGTTGGTAATGGACAGGGAGGCCTGGTGTCCTACAGTCCATGGGGTCACAAAGAGTTGGACATATCTGAGTGACTGAACTGAACTTATTATTATCACCATTTTACAGATGATAAGACTGAGGCACAAACAGGTTTAGTAATAGGTACAAGGTGACACATCTAATAAGTCAAGCACCACCTGAGTGTGAAGAGATGGCATTGATCAGAGAAGTCTCCTGTTTTATCTTGGTTTTCTTGATGATCACACTACCTTGTATGTTCTTTGGCCAAAATGTAAAATTTTACAAATGAAGACTCAATTGCTGTCTAATGTAATCATATAATCACACTGCATTTTACAAGGTTCATGAATGCAATTTTGTCACAGTTGCAACTCAAGATTATGAAATTCTGTGTATATGTACACACACGGACTTAATTTTTCAAAGACAAACAAAACCCAAATTTCACAGCATGTCACACCTGAAAATATATGTGGCAGGTTTGAGAATCTTCAAAAAATATCCACTACTAAAAGTTATTTAGTATGATTGAAACACAAAAATTTATGAAAAGGCTGTCCAGTCGGATTTTGCTAGAATTAGCTCATTTCTTCTGTTACCTATTAAATTTTATACTAGCACAATGCAGGGCACATGGTAAACACTGAATAAATAATAGTTTCTTACCTTCCAGAAGAAGCTATATTGGTACTATAAGAGTCACTGATAATGATTAACAGGTTTCCTGGAAAATAAAATACTGTCCAGTTTAGAATATAACATCGGAGCAGTTTCTGAAAATGACATTGTCCTGGGAGAATTTTCATTTGCAGTGTTATAGAAACAGATAAAAGAAAACCAAATATATTTTCTGAGAAAATGTTCCAATTTTAAGGACAAAATGAAACTGTTGAGAACCAGGGACCCGTCATGAGGCTATCAGTAATGAGATAGGAGAGAGCATTTCAACATTGTTTTCATTTTGCAAAATCATATATCAGAGAAAAGTAGTTTGAATTGTCTGTCTTGTTTTCAATTTTTCCAAAATATATTCAGACAGAATAGTTTGAATTGGCTATCTTGTTTTTCGATTTTGTTTCAGATTTATTTCTGATTATAGCCTCTTTTTGACTTTAGATGCTCTCTCTTTGGGGGAATGAATAGCATTATGCTTAATCTTCTCTTGCCTATCTAAAATGAACGCTGCAGACTTCCAGGGTGATAAATTATTTTTCTCATGGCACCCTTCTCATTTTCTTCCAGGCTGTTCTGAGCCTCTGGGGATGAAATCAGGTCATATACAAGACTATCAGATCACTGCCTCCAGCATCTTCAGAACTCTCAATATGGACATGTTCACTTGGGAACCAAGGAAAGCCCGGCTGGACAAGCAGGGCAAAGTGAATGCCTGGACCTCCGGCCACAATGACCAATCACAGTGGCTACAGGTAATGTTTTCTAAAAATGTCTCACAACTCACTGTCATTCTTCCTTATAAGATTTCCTATTAGTTAGGTGTCTGTTGGAGTCATTACCTTCATGCTAATTTAAATGTGTCTCCCTGTTTGGCTTAATTAAATGGGTCAAACAAAAATTCCTTATGAATTCATTTTCATGTGTTGTTTTTATGCTGATGTTGATTTACCGAAGCTGCTGTCAGATTGAGGCAGGAGAGTGAACCAAATCACACTATGTACAGGTCAATTCGATTGATTATGTGATCATTTGCATTTTAACTCTCATCTCTTCTAATGCTCTGTGTCAATATTGGTTTGAAAGCATCACAGCAGAAATCCAAACCACCTTGAAATCATGCCACTGACCCGCAGATTGTTCCCATAGAATCATGACTCATGGCTTATTAGCCCTTTACCTGTGGTTGCTAAGCAATGGAGTGATTTGATTACATTCTCATAAGAGTTCTTGCTTATAGAAGGAAAGCATAGACATTGCAGAGTATGTTTATCATTTGCAAATGAGGTAAGGTTACAGTCAGTGCTTTTTAAAACAACCTTCTTGAAATGCACTTATTTGTGGAGTACTTTTAAGTAGGCACAAATTTGTTAATGTCTTCTGTGGCAAAGTAAGACAGCTTAATTCCATCATGAGCTCATTTTATTTGAGAAAGATGAGTTCTCCTCTTACTGATTTTTATGCTGCATTTATGAGTTTCAAAGTTGTGGTAATTCATTATATTTCTGGAAATAGCAAAAGCAATTACAATAGCAAAATCTCATCCCTCATCAAACCAAATCTGCACATACGAAATTGTTCTTACCAAATCACCTGAAATTTCTCATAATCTCTTGTTTCTTGACCTTACTTTTCCCTACTCTTACTTTTTCACTATTCTTATTTTTTCCTTTACTGTCCTGTGACATTCTGTCTGGATCTTTATTGATCTGAAGCTTTATTAAAGTCTCGCATTATCATATACTATACATAATTATGTATGTCTTTCTCCTTTTATATTCTTTGAGCTTTTGGAAGGTAGGTTTTATATGCATCTATAAAACACTAAATATTTATCATCCCACAACCCAGTCTTATGTCCTTGTGTATAAGTAGCAATACTACTAAATGAAATAATTCACTTGATAAATGTCTGTGAGGCACCTGTGAAGCATCACAGAGCGTGATAAATAGTGATGGTACGGAAGCGAGCAGCACAGTTTGTATTCCTAAGACATCACCTGTTTCATCAACCATTGTTCTTATTTGGTTTGGATGACACCACGGTTTGTTTATCTTCATCCTTTTAGCTGGTTCTTCCCACTTTCCTTCCCCAGGCCACCCTTCCAGGTTGTTATCTTCCTAACAACCTCACGCTCACCAGCTCCATACACTCACCTTAACTAATTTAGCAAGAACTGGTTATTTCAGCTGCTGGAATGGATTCAACTGCTTTAACATTCTATTACTTCTCATCGTCCCCACTGCCACTTCCAAGATCTAGGCCACTACCTTCTTTCACCCGGGTTTTTGCAGAAGCCTCCTAATCAGCCTTTTGGCTTCTGGCCTTACTCTCTAAAAACCTATTTCCAAGATTGCCGTCCATGTGAACTTTTTCTGAAGTGTAATTGTGATTCTTTTACTCCTTTTATAAACCCTTCAGTTGTTCCCTATCAGCCATAGAATAAAGGGCAGCTTCCTTAAGGTAGCCTAAAAATCTGTTTGTGATTTGGCCTCAATTCATCTCTTACCACCCTTCTAATTTTGCTTCAGTTTCTCAAACTAAACAACACTGTCTCTATCTTCCCCATCCTTTATAAATATCATCTTCCTGGAGAAAAAGAATGGAAAGAGCACCTCTGCCCACAATATCTCAGCCGTCTGTTGGTTAAATACTTCAACTGTAGTTTCGCTTTTCTGTAGCTGTGCTTTTCTCCGGGAAGGCTTTGCTGCCAGCTCCATCCCATACCACATCTGGCTTAAATGGTCTGCTGGATATACCGTGTCCTCTGTAATTCTCTCACGGTCCATTATCACAATCCCTAGAAAGTGTGTCTTTGTGCTGCATTACTTGCTCAGGTCCGATGGAACCACATTTGTCTTTTTTCGACGTTCTCAGCCTGTTGTCCAGTACCTAACTGAATAACCTGTCACAACGTCTGACGTGTGGTAGGCACTCAGAAAATACTGTTTTTGCCTATTTAAAGTATAATTGATTTATGATATTGTGATGGTTTCATGTATACGGCACAGTGATTCAATCTTACATATATATGTAAGATATATATATATTCACTTTTAAATTCTTTTCCCTTATAGGTTATTGCAAAATAATGAGTACAGTTCCTTGTGCCATACAGCAGGTCCTTATGGGTTATCTTTTTTATATATAACAGTGTATATATATTAATTTCAACCTCCTAAGTTATCCTTTCCCCATCCCCTTTCCCTTTCGGTAACCATAGGTTTGTTTTCTGTGTCTGTGGGTCTGTGTAAGTGATAGCATATGATATTGGTCCTTCTCTGCCTGACTTACTTCACTTCGTACAATAATCTCGAGGTCCATCCATGTTGCTGTAAACGGCATCACTTCATTATTTTTCATGCCTGAATATTTTCCATTGTATATATGTGCAGCATCTTCTTTATCCCTTCATCTGTAGCTGGATATTTAGGTGTTTCAATGTCTTGGCTGTTGTAAATGTTAATAGTGCTGCAGTGAACATTGGTTGCAGGTGTCTTTTTGAAGTATAGTTTTCCCCAGCTGGATGCACAGGAGTGGGATCATTATAAGCCTGTGTTTAGTTTCTTAAGGAACCTCTGTATTGTTTTCCACTGTGGCTGTATCACTTTACATTCTCATGACAAGTACTGTTGAATGAAAGAGTGAATTAATCCATCAAAGCATTATTTAAGTTATTGATTTGTACTTAAAATGCATATAATTTGGTCCCCAGTTGGAGACCAACTGCTAACATCCTCAAAATTTTGAGTATTATTTGAAAGGTAAATCTAAAAGATCATATTAAAAGTCTAACCTTTTTACTGAAGGAACTGGATAGCTTTTGTGAACTTTTCAAGTTCTTATTTAGAAGAAGCCATGGAGGATTTCCTTTCCATTTGTTAGACTTGAATGGTGAAGTTAAACTTGTTCTTTGTCACTATATAATACTTTTAAAATTGAGAACATACCAGTCATATCTCAGATTCACTGGGTATGGCTAATGTTTGTGAATCATAATGCCATGTGAAATAAAATATTTTACACCCCATAAGTAATTCAAAAAAGCTGGTAGACTCTAGAAATACCCACATAATGGTATTGCCAGTGGAAAATTTCTCTAGAAAGATAAAACAAGTATTTTTACGTACATGAATCAGGGTGTAATGTTCAGTCTAAACCTTCATCCATCACTTTTTTTAAGATGACCTTTCATCTGTCTTCTTAAAGTCACTTGCATGCTGAAATTGATTCATTCTGTTGGTGACAGATTTTCTGTCAATTCAAGGACCAATTCTTTCAGTACATCTATTCTTTTGTTGTGTCAAAACATATTCAGAATCNTATGATTGAAACACAAAAATTTATGAAAAGGCTGTCCAGTCGGATTTTGCTAGAATTAGCTCATTTCTTCTGTTACCTATTAAATTTTATACTAGCACAATGCAGGGCACATGGTAAACACTGAATAAATAATAGTTTCTTACCTTCCAGAAGAAGCTATATTGGTACTATAAGAGTCACTGATAATGATTAACAGGTTTCCTGGAAAATAAAATACTGTCCAGTTTAGAATATAACATCGGAGCAGTTTCTGAAAATGACATTGTCCTGGGAGAATTTTCATTTGCAGTGTTATAGAAACAGATAAAAGAAAACCAAATATATTTTCTGAGAAAATGTTCCAATTTTAAGGACAAAATGAAACTGTTGAGAACCAGGGACCCGTCATGAGGCTATCAGTAATGAGATAGGAGAGAGCATTTCAACATTGTTTTCATTTTGCAAAATCATATATCAGAGAAAAGTAGTTTGAATTGTCTGTCTTGTTTTCAATTTTTCCAAAATGTATTCAGACAGAATAGTTTGAATTGGCTATCTTGTTTTTCGATTTTGTTTCAGATTTATTTCTGATTATAGCCTCTTTTTGACTTTAGATGCTCTCTCTTTGGGGGAATGAATAGCATTATGCTTAATCTTCTCTTGCCTATCTAAAATGAACGCTGCAGACTTCCAGGGTGATAAATTATTTTTCTCATGGCACCCTTCTCATTTTCTTCCAGGCTGTTCTGAGCCTCTGGGGATGAAATCAGGTCATATACAAGACTATCAGATCACTGCCTCCAGCATCTTCAGAACTCTCAATATGGACATGTTCACTTGGGAACCAAGGAAAGCCCGGCTGGACAAGCAGGGCAAAGTGAATGCCTGGACCTCCGGCCACAATGACCAATCACAGTGGCTACAGGTAATGTTTTCTAAAAATGTCTCACAACTCACTGTCATTCTTCCTTATAAGATTTCCTATTAGTTAGGTGTCTGTTGGAGTCATTACCTTCATGCTAATTTAAATGTGTCTCCCTGTTTGGCTTAATTAAATGGGTCAAACAAAAATTCCTTATGAATTCATTTTCATGTGTTGTTTTTATGCTGATGTTGATTTACCGAAGCTGCTGTCAGATTGAGGCAGGAGAGTGAACCAAATCACACTATGTACAGGTCAATTCGATTGATTATGTGATCATTTGCATTTTAACTCTCATCTCTTCTAATGCTCTGTGTCAATATTGGTTTGAAAGCATCACAGCAGAAATCCAAACCACCTTGAAATCATGCCACTGACCCGCAGATTGTTCCCATAGAATCATGACTCATGGCTTATTAGCCCTTTACCTGTGGTTGCTAAGCAATGGAGTGATTTGATTACATTCTCATAAGAGTTCTTGCTTATAGAAGGAAAGCATAGACATTGCAGAGTATGTTTATCATTTGCAAATGAGGTAAGGTTACAGTCAGTGCTTTTTAAAACAACCTTCTTGAAATGCACTTATTTGTGGAGTACTTTTAAGTAGGCACAAATTTGTTAATGTCTTCTGTGGCAAAGTAAGACAGCTTAATTCCATCATGAGCTCATTTTATTTGAGAAAGATGAGTTCTCCTCTTACTGATTTTTATGCTGCATTTATGAGTTTCAAAGTTGTGGTAATTCATTATATTTCTGGAAATAGCAAAAGCAATTACAATAGCAAAATCTCACCCCTCATCAAACCAAATCTGCACATACGAAATTGTTCTTACCAAATCACCTGAAATTTCTCATAACCTCTTGTTTCTTGACCTTACTTTTCCCTACTCTTACTTTTTTCACTATTCTTATTTTTTCCTTTACTGTCCTGTGACATTCTGTCTGGATCTTTATTGATCTGAAGCTTTATTAAGGTCTCGCATTATCATATTCTATACATAATTATGTATGTCTTTCTCCTTTTATATTCTTTGAGCTTTTGGAAGGTAGGTTTTATATGCATCTATAAAACACTAAATATTTATCATCCCACAACCCAGTCTTATGTCCTTGTGTATAAGTAGCAATACTACTAAATGAAATAATTCACTTGATAAATGTCTGTGAGGCACCTGTGAAGCATCACAGAGCGTGATAAATAGTGATGGTACGGAAGCGAGCAGCACAGTTTGTATTCCTAAGACATCACCTGTTTCATCAACCATTGTTCTTATTTGGTTTGGATGACACCACGGTTTGTTTATCTTCATCCTTTTAGCTGGTTCTTCCCACTTTCCTTCCCCAGGCCACCCTTCCAGGTTGTTATCTTCCTAACAACCTCACGCTCACCAGCTCCATACACTCACCTTAACTAATTTAGCAAGAACTGGTTATTTCAGCTGCTGGAATGGATTCAACTGCTTTAACATTCTATTACTTCTCATCATCCCCACTGCCACTTCCAAGATCTAGGCCACTACCTTCTTTCACCCGGGTTTTTGCAGAAGCCTCCTAATCAGCCTTTTGGCTTCTGGCCTTACTCTCTAAAAACCTATTTCCAAGATTGCCGTCCATGTGAACTTTTTCTGAAGTGTAATTGTGATTCTTTTACTCCTTTTATAAACCCTTCAGTTGTTCCCTATCAGCCATAGAATAAAGGGCAGCTTCCTTAAGGTAGCCTAAAAATCTGTTTGTGATTTGGCCTCAATTCATCTCTTACCACCCTTCTAATTTTGCTTCAGTTTCTCAAACTAAACAACACTGTCTCTATCTTCCCCATCCTTTATAAATATCATCTTCCTGGAGAAAAAGAATGGAAAGAGCACCTCTGCCCACAATATCTCAGCCGTCTGTTGGTTAAATACTTCAACTGTAGTTTCGCTTTTCTGTAGCTGTGCTTTTCTCCGGGAAGGCTTTGCTGCCGGCTCCATCCCATACCACATCTGGCTTAAATTGTCTGCTGGATATACCGTGTCCTCTGTAATTCTCTCACGGTCCATTATCACAATCCCTAGAAAGTGTGTCTTTGTGCTGCATTACTTGCTCAGGTCAGATGGAACCACATTTGTCTTTTTTCGACGTTCTCAGCCTGTTGTCCAGTACCTAACTAAATAACCTGTCACAACGTCTGACGTGTGGTAGGCACTCAAAAAATACTGGTTTTGCCTATTTAAAGTATAATTGATTTATGATATTGTGATGGTTTCATGTATACGGCACAGTGATTCAATCTTATATATATATGTAAGATATATATATATTCATTTTTAAATTCTTTTCCCTTATAGGTTATTGCAAAATAATGAGTATAGTTCCTTGTGCCATACAGCAGGTCCTTATGGGTTATCTTTTTTATATATAACAGTGTATATATATTAATTTCAACCTCCTAAGTTATCCTTTCCCCATCCCCTTTCCCTTTCGGTAACCATAGGTTTGTTTTCTGTGTCTGTGGGTCTGTGTAAGTGATAGCATATGATATTGGTCCTTCTCTGCCTGGCTTACTTCACTTCGTACAATAATCTCGAGGTCCATCCATGTTGCTGTAAACGGCATCACTTCATTATTTTTCATGACTGAATATTTTCCATTGTATATATGTGCAGCGTCTTCTTTATCCCTTCATCTGTAGCTGGATATTTAGGTGTTTCAATGTCTTGGCTGTTGTAAATGTTAATAGTGCTGCAGTGAACATTGGTTGCAGGTGTCTTTTTGAAGTATAGTTTTCCCCAGCTGGATGCACAGGAGTGGGATCATTATAAGCCTGTGTTTAGTTTCTTAAGGAACCTCTGTATTGTTTTCCACTGTGGCTGTATCACTTTACATTCTCATGACAAGTACTGTTGAATGAAAGAGTGAATTAATCCATCAAAGCATTATTTAAGTTATTGATTTGTACTTAAAATGCATATAATTTGGTCCCCAGTTGGAGACCAACTGCTAACATCCTCAAAATTTTGAGTATTATTTGAAAGGTAAATCTAAAAGATCATATTAAAAGTCTAACCTTTTTACTAAAGGAACTGGATAGCTTTTGTGAACTTTTCAAGTTCTTATTTAGAAGAAGCCATGGAGGATTTCCTTTCCATTTGTTAGACTTGAATGGTGAAGTTAAACTTGTTCTTTGTCACTATATAATACTTTTAAAATTGAGAACATACCAGTCATATCTCAGATTCACTGGGTATGGCTAATGTTTGTGAATCATAATGCCATGTGAAATAAAATATTTTACACCCCATAAGTAATTCAAAAAAGCTGGTAGACTCTAGAAATACCCACATAATGGTATTGCCAGTGGAAAATTTCTCTAGAAAGATAAAACAAGTATTTTTACGTACATGAATCAGGGTGTAATGTTCAGTCTAAACCTTCATCCATCACTTTTTTTAAGATGACCTTTCATCTGTCTTCTTAAAGTCACTTGCATGCTGAAATTGATTCATTCTGTTGGTGACAGATTTTCTGTCAATTCAAGGACCAATTCTTTCAGTACATCTATTCTTTTGTTGTGTCAAAACATATTCAGAATCTCCAAGGCAAGGGAAATTGACATCTTTACTTATTTTTTTTTTCTTTTTTGACATCATACAAGAAAAAGCTCCAGCACTGTGACTATTTTTAGTGCTTTCTCCTCAAGAGAGTAGAATCTGTTCAACTGTACATTGTTATACTTGTATCTTTGTTGGAAATAAGATGAATATTTTCATAGATAATGTATAGGGTGATATTTTTTAATTTTTGGTGTACAGTCAACTTTTATCCTTATTTGGGGCTTCTGATTTTATAAATTTTAGCTGTAATCTTAACTAAGATGCATTGTTTTAGAGAAATAGCTCTTCAGAAGAGAAACCATGATGGTAATTTAAATTCTCTTTCTCCATTATTAATCTCCTGCTAATTTTTTAAAAATTATTTTATATGTCAACTATACATGTAACCCTCTAGTAATGAGAGTGTTATTTAAGTTTTGTAGTTTTTTCCAAAACTTAATCATATATTATCTGGAAATACAATTGAAAATGAATCCTCAAAAATCCTTTATGCACAACTATGATATATATTAAGGAATACTTATGCGTTCTTTTGGAGAAGGTGATGGCACCCCACTCCAGTACTCTTGCCTGGAAAATCCCATGGACAGAGGAGCCTGGTAGGCTGCAGTCCATGGGGTGGCGAAGAGTCGGACACAACTGAGCAACTTCACTTTCACTTTTCACTTCCATGCATTGGAAAAGAAAATGGCAGCCTACTCCAGGGTTCTTGCCTGGAGAATCTCAGGGACGGGGGAACCTGGTGGGCTGCCGTCTATGGGGTCGCACAGAGTCAGACACGACTGAAGCGACTTAGCAGCATGCATTCTTTTAACAAATTCTTAGGTATTCAAATATCACTTTAATATTTATTCTTATTATTACTCTAATGTTGCTTCTAGTCTCTTCTCTAAAGTCAGAATCTCAGAAATTCCTTGACCAAATGTTTTTGTGGGATTTATTTGAAGTGATCTTACCTAATTTATTTGCTTCCTTGAGCTACTGTTAATCTTATAATCATCATAATATTTCTGTATGAACATGGTAAAAATGTGTTAAGTCCACAGGCAGTCCTAAGTGAGAGACATTTCTCAGACCTCTGAAAAACCATTATCCCATCTCTTGATATGTTTGATGGTCTCTAAAGCTTTAAGCAGGAAATTCTATCAATGTGTTTTCCAGAAGCCTACAGAGGTTAAATTGTAAGTCCTGCTTTTAAAAAGTCTTACTATACCTAAGTTGAAAGGTCATAATGCCATCATTCCTGACTTGGAGTTGAACATTCTTAACACATGGTTACACTAAATTTTAAACCCTGTTTTCAGATAAAGTGACATTTTAAACAATTTGAATTTACAGAGATGTTTTAGAATCAAACCATACCCCTCGGTCCATGGAATTCTCGAGGCAAGAATACTAGAGTGGGTAACCATTCCCTTCTCCAGGGGATCTTCCCAACCCCAAATCTCCTGCATTACAGGCAGATTCTTTACCATCTGAGCCACCAGGGAAGCCCATGAGACAAAGTGGGATTTTAAGCAAATTGAATTTACAGAGATCTTTTAGAATCAAGCTATTATCTCTTGTGTTATTTTCTAAGCAAAAACCCAGAAATTTTGCTGGGTTTTAACATGGATTAAATAAGACAAATAACAGAAAAGAGGAAGTATATAGTGAATACTCAGCAACAAGTGCCCTTCTTTCTCTTTCTGGTGGCTTTTGATAAAACAGCAGAACATCATCCGACACCAGTATTAACCAAGCAAAAGAGATACGCATATGTATTTTTGCTTCTTCCAAAAGGAAATTTCCAATAAAGCTATGGAATGGAGATATCACTAGTTCAGTTACAGACTGAGCAATGTTGATAAATTATATACATTTGCATTGTCAAGGAAAATCTGTAAATATTTTTACCTAGGCAGCATCAGCTGTTTTTCAGATTCTTTACCTGAGAGTAGTGATAATATTATTACTAACTTAAAAAGAACATTATGTCATTTAGCAATGTTCTGTACTGAAATCATGCCCTTTTTAGAATGGCTGCATGCTTTTAAAGTGCATTTTCAGGATGTTTTCAAAAGATTGAGTAAATTCCCTTTTGTTTATGCTCAGATTATACAAAGTGATTAAAATTCAGCATGAGGTTAAGATGTTTCGTGACATTCTATCAGGAGTAGGTGTATTATTGTTGATAATCTTCAAAATTGTGAAGAAATATTTTGCTGTAGTAGATTCATGTAAACAAAGAACACTATGAATTAACTTGCATTGATTAAAAACTTCTTTTGAATAAGACATCATAAATTTTCTGTGTATATACTCATTGCCCTCTTTATTGGTGGTGACTAAAGAAAATGGATAACTCACCATCTGTAATTGAATCTATTAAAAAATTTTCAGATTTCATAAAGAGTAGCATAAGATAAATGACTAATAGGAAGAAAAATGTCACAATGTCACTTAAGAAATGACCTTTTGTTCTGTTTCATGAGACATTTACTAATTTAAGGTAGTTTGCATATTATTTCAACCAAATTAGTAGAATTAATAGAGTTGTTAGACTGTATACTTTAATGCTGACCTTTGTGAAAATTGCAGCTAACCCTACACAGTTTCATTTCAATACTAATTTCGGGGAAATGTGTAAGAAAGCAATTGAATTTAGATTTTCAAATTAAATAAGCCTTATTTAATTTAGTCCATTTCATATTTTTAAAAGGGAGTGTTGTAGCCATAAAATTTATTAACTTTTTTCAAGCCATTAACTTCCCTTGCCTTCTGGACAATTCCTGTAGAGAAGAGCTAAAGGAAAGATTTTTGAAGATCAAGGGGCCTCTAGGCCACTGGAAAACATTTGGCAGGAAGAAGGAATATTCTGATTTCTGATTCACTCTTTCAATATTTCATATACAGGAAACAGTAAGCCTACATGAAGGGTTCAGTTATAAAGCAGATCTAAAAGAGATCAAATAATGAAACAATTTATGTAGGATTACAAAACATCTTCTATTTTTCATAAATGGTAATGTATTTTGGAGTACATTAAATGAATCAAAGGAGGGCTATACTTAGCTTGGACTATAAATTCACCTTTAAATTTGTTTATAATTTTATAATATCAAAGGAAATCTCCACGATCCAATTAGGAAAGAAATTCTTTTTTTTAAAGAGTTATTCATTTATTTTTGGCTGCGCTAGGTCCTTGTTGCTGCACGGAGACTTTCTCTAGTTGTGGTGGGTCGGGGCTGCTCTCCACTTGCCGGGCATGGTCTTCTGATTGCAGTGTATTCTCTTGTTGCAGAGCACAGGCTCTAGGGTGTGTGGACTTCAGTAGCAGTGATGCGAGGGCTCAGTAGTTGTAGCCTCTGGGCTCTCGAGCACAGGGTCAATAGGTGTGGTGCATGGGCTTAGTTGTCCCTTAGTTAGGATGTGGGATCTTCCCAGACCAGGGAACAAACCCATGTCTCCTGCACTGGCAGGCAGATTCTTACCACTGGACCACCAGGGAAGTCCAGGGGAGGCGGGGGTGGGGGGGGACCACTTTTGATGAACAAAGCACAATTGAGTAGGGTATTTATACAGAATATAAATGGCAAAAGAAAGTGCTATCAACATCAGTGTATTTGTATTGAGTGCATAATTTGAACGCCAAAAACCTGATTTCAAAGGCTGACAAATCACATCAATACTATGGGATCAGCTTTTTCTCTTTTCCTAAACTGTAGATATTACAAAAAAGATAATCTCTCAGGCAGCCTTTCCTTTAGAAACAAACAAAAAACTCTTATATCACTAAGATTCTGGTATCTAAATGATGATTGGCCAAATCCAGAGAAAATTACCAAGCCTCCCAGATAATTTCTGGTGAAGTTAATAAAGAGACATCATATAATTAGTGTCACAGTATAGCCATAAATTAATCTTTTTAAAAGTTAACTTTGTATTATTCATATTGTGCACATGCATGCTAAGTCGCTTCAGTCGTGTGACTCTGCGATGCTATGGACCATAGCCTACCAGGCTCCTCTGTCCGTGGGATTCTCCACGCAAGAATACTGGAGTGGGTTGCCATACCCTCTTCCAGGGGATCTTTGTGACCCAAGGATTGAACCTGAATCTTTCAGTCTTCTGCTTTGGCAGGCAGGTTCTTTACCACTCGCATCACCTGGGAAGCCCTGTTATGCATATTACATCTACTTAATACTCCAGATATTGCCCCTACATTTCCATCCATTCTCATTCGGAGTAATTTCTTTGTGTTATATCTCTCTTTAAACAGCTTGAAAGAAAAGAATTCCCTAAGACAAGGCAATGAGACATATCAAGCCATTATGAAGTACTAATGTATTAGCAGTTACATATAGCACATCATGAAAAACACACAAGGCAATAGTTCGGGTGATGGAAGGAGTAGATGAGATTGAGGGCAGGGTGCAGTTTTGGAAAGCAAGCCTTGATTGTACCTAAAAATTGTATGTCGGTTTTGTGGTTCAGAGGTTATTCTAAATGGCTTCATAATTTTTTTTTAATTCAAATAAATATTTTTGAGATACCTATTATAACAGGTACAAAGAACTGAAAGAAATATTCAGCATTGCGTCTACCTGCAGGTATGATTACTGAAGCTCTGTTGTCATGGATTCAACATTCCAAAAGCAATAAACAGAAATGTAGGAAGTTGGATGCGTCTGCTTAGGAGCAGTATTTGAAACCACTGCAAAACTGAACAGAGGGATTTAAAAGAATTGTATGTGCACAGCAGGCCCATTCATGTTTTTATGATAATGAGAACTGAATGACTTCTGATTCCTTTGTGTGCAAATGAATTTTAATTTGTGGCTATTAGCTATCTTTATAGTAGCAAAATACAGTTACAAGAATAGTAATCATTTTCCTCTAAAAATATGAGTTGAAAATATGCCAATGAGTAAAATTTAGAACTTGGGAATACTGTTTCAAGTAAGATGGGCATTTGTAAAGGCTTTCAGATAAAATAGGAATCAACTTTAATCGGCGATCTCGTTTTGTCTTTAGAGCAGCCTCTCAGTGACTAAGCTATTTCTGTTTTATGAGGCTACAGAGAGTCTGAGAGACTTGCTAGAGACTGAGCAGCCGGTCAGCAGTACAAGGGGAACTCAACACAGCAGGAAGCTTATACAATGATTTTTACCACACTCTGTAAACCATTTAAGTGAGTGTGGGGACTCCTATTTTCAGGGAATGTTTGTTGGTTTAGGAAGCTCTTCCAGGGTCCAGTGCCGACCAGCGAAGCTCTGGCTATGGCTTTCTTGAAGGAGAGCTTCTGGCACCTCTGTGGATCCAGCTTGCTCTCTACATTTGTGGTTTGGCACTATAAAAATAGTGTACCCCTTATGGTGTTACTAAACATTTGAGCCCACACATTAAATATCTACAAATTTTCTTTTTTCTTTTTTTTTTCTTTCTGAGATGAAGCAGATAGGAAATATGCAAATTCTAGCTTTTTCTTCCTACAACTCGGTGGTGTATTGTTTGTGCACACACCACATCTTGGACAAAGCTTCTCCACCCAACACTCTTGATTGTAGTTAAGGCCACCTGGTCTGATTACTTTGGTTTATCCTAGAGATCTTTGTCATTTTTCTTCAAAGTCAGTGGTGCTATGATGAATAGGTTATTGAGTTTTCATTTACATTCATGAGTAAGGTGTCTTTCGTTTGTGAAGTTTATTTGCTAGCTATTGTCAACATAAATGTATTTATAGAAAATATTACATTCATTTTCTCTTTCACTATTAGCATTTCAATGAGGAAAACATGCCCTAGTGGAGTGACTTTTAAGTTTCTAGTGTCTCTGTTTAATGCTGTTACTTTAGTGTTTTGGCACAGTATGTCTCCCGGAAAGCGTAGGTCCACCTATCCATGCCCCTTTTTGTGTTAGCCTTTGGTTAGAATATTCCCTCATATCCTTTAGGATGTACCTGACATGTCTGCCAACCAATTAATTAGCTTCAAGTTAATCACTTTCTCGAGCTACTGTATATTTCAGAGGAAAATAGACATCAATTTTCTTGGCCATTATCAAGCCAACCAGAATTTTGACTTCGTAACGTATCACTTGGGCTCTTCGCCCAGGTCTGTCAAGTTATCCATGCTCCTCCCTCCGTTTGGCCTGCCTGCTCCCCTCTGTGGAACCCTGTGCCCTCTTCTCATCTGAGCTCTCCTGGGTTCCTGTGATTTGCTTTATCTCCTCTTAGGNTCTTCTGGAGTCCTTATTTTTAAAGTAGAGGTATGTCATCACAGAAATGGGGGGGAAAAAGTCTACCTTTCTTATTGATACGTGTCTGGTACCCGGGGAGGAAAAGTACCACAGTTGTGCCTTAAGATACTATCTGATCTAGACCAAACCCAGAATGATCCTCCACAGAAACAAAGATTTGATCACATTGTACACAAACCTCTCCCAGGAGCCATATGTTGTGTTCCAAGTTGCCAGTCCAGGAGAGAGAAGTCTTCTGGGTATTTAACATCATTATCCAGAAGCTTCAATTCAGGCTGCTCAGGAGGGAATGACCCAAAGAATGATGATCATTGGTTCTCATTTCAATAATTTTCATCATGCTATCTTATGAGAGTTTTAAACAAAAATATGTACTTTTTTACAGTATTACTCAGTATCACCCACTCATTCAGCAGATATCTATTGAGTGACTTCTAGCCCCAAGTTCTGGGGAAACAGAGATGAAGAAGAAAGATAAGGTTTGTGCTCTTACAAAGTTTATAGCTCATAAAGACGGAGCTATATACAAGAAAGAAAAGAAAAGAGAAAGGACTATTCTGAGAAAATAGAAGACCATGAGAACATACAGTGGAAATCTGCTCTGGCGTGGGGATCAGGGAAGACATCCTGTGAACCTTTTTGAGCTGAGACCTAGAATAGAAGCAAGAGTTAATTGTACCTGCAAGTAGGAGTAGGGAGGTGGAATAAAAACAAATGTTCCAGAAAGAACAATATGTGTAATGCTTGAGGTGAAAGAAGGCACGAGAAACTGAAAGAAGTTTAATTCCTAACAGTTTAAATGAAACTTTATAATTTCCATAAGGTGATAACATAAAAGTATAATGAATTCAAGATGCTTAATGGGATAGTTGTACTAATAAATGACCCCATTTCAAGAAATATATAAATATTTATTATCCATTAAATTAACTTAATTTAAAGGATTATCATCATTTTTTAAATATAGCTGGTTTATTTCTTAATCCTCTAGCTAAGAAAAATTAAAAACATGCCATTTAATATTAAAACTGAAAAGTTTCTATAATAAGAGTTGGAGAAGAGAATTCACATCATGATTCTAGCATAAGAAAGCTGAATTAATCAGCATAGCTTTGTTGAGACTTACGAATTATATCAACATGAGGGTGAACTTTGCTCCCTGTTCCCCCTTAAGTTGCATGAAGTCTAGAATAAAGCACTTTATTTATATAGATGCTCAAATGAATTAAATATTGATGAAAATTCTGATGTGGGATTCAGTTTAGACAGTCCTAAGGTCATATTGGTTTGAGAAATTCATTCTAATTTCATAAGCCCAATTTAGAAACATCAGTATAGTCTTGCAGTCTCTGATAAAAAGCAATATCATAGAAAAATAAACCACCATGACTTTTGTCCTGTGAAAGATCTGGTACTGGGAGGGATCACTCACGCAGCCAGCAGGACTTAACATGCTGGGACTTCAAAATATCAGTGGTGTGGCCAATCTTATCAAGGCTGGAGAAGGCTTTGTCTTCTGAGGATTTATTGACTGGTGAGGAGGTGAAATGCCAAAATAGTTTCTAAGTACTGTGGTTCAAATTCTAGCTCTGCTTCTTACTATCTTTATTAACAGTGCAAATGAATTCACCACCCCAGAGCTCCTCATCCTCAAAATGAGGTCATCCTTATTTTAAGGGAATTTTATGGAGGTAAAATGAGAGGACATATGGGAAAGTCGTTCCCAAGCCACCTGGTACATAAGTAATGCCTTTTCTCCGCATGGATATCCAATGGAGAGAATTATAGCAAGGGCCATTCCAGATTGCTTGAAGGCACATTTGCTTGCTTTTTGTGGTGTCTAACTTGTAGAGTTGATTATGACAAGGCAATGATTACCATGAATGTAGTGAAGGAGGCCTGGCCTACAATTTGGTAAAGTTTCTTTCCATTACTTTTAGAAGGACATGATCATTAATTCCCACTAAAGTGTGAGGGGGTGGAATTAAAATACTGGGTACAGTATGCCCATTGGTCTTCAAGAAAATGCAAAGTTTATTTTCATTTTGTGAATCAAAAATGAAAAATGGGCAACAAGCGCCATTCTTTTCTCAATGAAATGATTGCATCTAATTTTCTCGCGTGCATCTGTGTTTGTGTTTAATGGCAAGTGTAATTATGCACCTGCAATGTGTGGCTCTTCTAATTTTAGTAAAATTGATTAAACTATTTAGAAAATACATAACAAATTACTCTTTTAGAATGAGTAAATTTAAATGCTAGAACCTTTGTAACTATCAAATTTCTGGTCTTCTAATTCCATGCAGTAGCTGCACACAGATTTTATGTTCAACAGTGCAGCCTAGATGCTTTTCAGTGGATTCAGAAACTTGCCCTGTGTTCTGCTGGGTAGAGAGTGGCATGCAGTGAGCCAGCGAGCCTCTTCCCTCCCAGAAGAGCTTCCCCTCCAGAAACGACTGTTCAGGGAGAGAGGAAAATTTTGTTCTTGTGTCAGAAAGACAGCCATAGAGGTTAAGAGAACAGACCCCTTTTGGTCTGACTACTAGGTTAAAATGTAGTCCCAGTACAACTCAGACTTTAGATCACTATTTTAGTATATCCTACAGAGAGGGCAACTGTCCAGAGGTAACTGGTAGGTCACAGGAAATTGTATCAAATATCTAGACACACTTTTTTTCCCCCAAATCTTATCTAGGTGTCACATGCCAACTGATTAATATTTTAATAATTTTGAGTTACTCTTGTACGTTGGTTTAGATCAATTTGGAAATAAGACAAAAAAATTTTTTAAGAAGGTATCAGCATGTTCTGGGGCTGATGCCCTAAAAGACCTAAAAATATGACTTATGGAACTAGGAGCTGTTCAAACCTGAGCGTTCTAAAACTCTACCTTGTTTGGTATCTTGGCTTTCCCCAGTGAGCGTGCCCGAGGCCAGACCCCTCTGAAGGATCACTTAGTCCCCTTGAGCATTGTTGAATGTTATGCTCAAACACATTCTTAACTACTTACCTAGTTGTCTTAGAGCACATTTCAAACTATTTCTAAGACAAAAACTGCATATATTTGGAACAAACAGTGTCATGCTGTTTGTATGACAGTATCAACACTGGTGTTGATAACAGTGTCAACAGTATAGGGCATCCTTTAAAATTTTTTCATTAATAATCACTATACTACAAAGCAACAGGCCTCAGAGGCCACTTCAGTATGG
>SJYA01001090.1:1145847-1183850 GCA_006410615.1 Neotragus moschatus
CTCAGAGGCCACTTCAGTATGGTTTTTCTCTGTTTCTTGAAGTTTTCCTGACTATTTCATACAAATACTTAGAAATAAAAAATTTCTTTTCAAATTATTATTGGCATTAATAAAATCTTGCTCTGTCTATTTAATCTGTGTGACTCAGAAATTTAAAGCAAATATTTCAAAAATCCTGACTGAAAACTCTTCAGTTTTAAAAAAGGAATGTGTAAATTCAAATTCTGGTTGTATTTGCTCAATATTGCAGTTTCTTTGTCTAAGGTTTAACTCTTCCCTCCCACCCCCGCCCTGCCCACATATGGGAATGTATTTTTCATGGAGAATTCTCAATTAATCAAAAGTACCAATTGTCAAATAAGATTTCTTAGTTCTATTTTGAATTCTATTAAAATGATTATTAGAATGATTTTAATTTTAAAATGAAAACTAACATTAAACTTAGTATAGAATTTTTTCTGTTTAACTCTGTGGATTTTAAAGAAATACCATATAGATATGTTGTAAAGGCCAAAGATATTTTAAAGGTTATGCCAATGGATTACAAGAATTGTCTTTCTAATTATGTTCAATATGGGACNTTGTCAAATAAGATTTCTTAGTTCTATTTTGAATTCTATTAAAATGATTATTAGAATGATTTTAATTTTAAAATGAAAACTAACATTAAACTTAGTATAGAATTTTTTCTGTTTAACTCTGTGGATTTTAAAGAAATACCATATAGATATGTTGTAAAGGCCAAAGATATTTTAAAGGTTATGCCAATGGATTACAAGAATTGTCTTTCTAATTATGTTCAATATGGGACAGACTGCTAATTGATCTTGCTGAAATGATCCTCTTAAAGGTTTTCATTTAATTAAATAGTGGTTTTGTTTAATCCACTTCAGATAAAACTTTATTTTTTAATTAAATAGGAAAGTCATTTAGCAATCTTACATGAATTCTTTTCTGGGAAGTTCTTTCATAAGAAAAAGAAATCACTGATTTCTCCATATGTAAAGAAGAAATACAATTTTCAAATACTGCTTTATAATTCTTTCTCTTATGGTTTATGGGGCACATCAACAAACTTTAATAAAATTTTGGGCTAATAAGTCCTGCAAATCTGATATTACAACTGAAAGTTCTTTCTAATATTTTAAGTTATTGAAAATGGTTTGTGTCATCTCTAGTTAGAACTTCTATGGTAATAAGTGGTCAACAGGTAGATACCAGCTAAATCACAATTTCAAATAGTAACCAGACATTTGCCTGAAAGTACAGTTATCTTTAATTTAGCAAAATTCCATAATGCAAAGACATCTAATCAAAGCTTGAAAACAAGTGTGTAAGGCAAGTATTTTATACAAAAAGATCAGCTTAGTAAATGCATTATTATTTTTTTAAGTGGTTGTTTTGTACTGAATTGTGTCTCCCCCAACCACAGATTCATATGCTGTTGTTTAGTCACTACTTTGTGTCTGACTCTTTGTGACCCCTTGGACTGCAGCATGCCAGGCTTCCCTGTCCTTCACTATCTCCTGGAGTTTGTGCAAACTCATGTGCATTGAGTAAGTGGTACCATCCAACCATCTCCTCTTCTGTTGTTCCTGTCTCTTCTTGCCCTCAATCTTCCCCAGCATCAGAGTCTTTTCCAGTGAGTTGGCTCTTCGCATCAGGTGGCCAAAGTATTGGAGCTTCAACTTCAGCATCAGTCCTTCCAGTGAAAATTCAGGGTTGATTTCCTTTAGGATAAACTGGTTTGATCTCCTTGCAGTCCAAAGGACTCTCAAGAGTCTTCTCCAGCCCCACAGTTCAAAAGCATCAATTCTTCTTTACTCAGCCTCCTTTATGGTCCAATTATCACATATGTACATAACATTGGAAAAAGAATAGCTTGACTATGTGGACCTTTGTTGGCAAAGTTTCTGCCTTTTAATACTGTGTCTAGTTCCTCAGTCCATGGAATTCTCCAAACAAGCATACTGGTGTGGATATCCGTTCTCTTCTCCAGAGGATCTCCCCAACTCAGTCCTCAAATCTGTGTCTCCTGCATTGCAGTCAGATTCTTTGCTCTCTGAGCCACTAGGGACACTTCACNTCTTTTCAAATGAGTCAGTTCTTCACATCAGGTGGCCAAAGTATTGGAGCTTCAGCTTCAGCATCAGTCATTCCAAAGAATATTCAGGGTTGATTTCCCTTAGGATTGACTGCTTTGATCATCCTTACAGTCCAAGGGACTCTCAAGAGTCTTCTCCAGCACCACAGTCCAAAAGCACCAGTTTTTTAGGGTTCAGCCTTCTTTATGATCCGACTCTCACATCCATACACGACTACTGGAAAAACCATAGAATTGACTAAACAGACCTTTGTCAGCAAAGTAATGTGACTGCTTTTTAATATGTTGTCTAGGTTTCTCATAGCTTTTCTTGCAAGGAGCAAACAATTTTTTAATTTAATGGCTGTGGTTACTATCCATAGTGATTTTTGGAACCCAACAAAATAACATTTGTCACTGCTTCCACTTTTTCCTCTTGTATTTGCCATGAAGTGATGGGACTGAATACTGTGATCTTAGTTCCTTGACTGTTAAGGTTTATGCCAGATTTTTCATTCTTCTCTTCCACCCTCATCAACAGGCTCTTATCACTTTCTGCCATTAAAGTGATATCATCTGCATTTCTGAAGTTGTTGGTATTTCCCTCGGCTCTTTTGATTTTAGTTTGTGATTCATCTAGGCCAGTATTTTGTATGATGTACTCTGCATAGAAGTTAAATAGANATGCCAGATTTTTCATTCTTCTCTTCCACCCTCATCAACAGGCTCTTATCACTTTCTGCCATTAAAGTGATATCATCTGCATTTCTGAAGTTGTTGGTATTTCCCTCGGCTCTTTTGATTTTAGTTTGTGATTCATCTAGGCCAGTATTTTGTATGATGTACTCTGCATAGAAGTTAAATAGACAGAGTGACAACATTCAGCCCTTTCATACTCCTTTCCCAATTTTGAACCAGTATGTGGTTTCATGTCTAGTTCTAACTATTGCTTTTGCAATACAGACCTGCATACAGTCTTCTCAAGAGACAGGTAGAGTGGTCTGGTATTCCCATTTCTTTCAGAACTTTTCAGTTTGTTGTGATCCACTTAATCAAAGGATTTAGCGTAGTCAGTGAAGCAGAAGTAGATCCTTCCTCCTTTCCTTTTTTCTGAGATCTAGCAAAGATTGGCAATTTGATCCCTGATTCCTCTGCCTTTTCTAAATCCAGCTTGTGCATGTGGAAGTTCTCAGGTCATATACTGCTGAAGTCTAGCTTGAAGGATTTTGACATAACCTTCCTAGCATGTGAAATGAACACAATTGTAGGGTAGTTTGAACGGTTTTTGCATTGCCCTTCTTTGTGATTAGAATGAAAACTGACCTTTTCTAGTCCTGTGGCCATTGCTGAGTTTTCCATATTTTCTGACATATTGAGTGCAGCACTTTAACAGCATCATATTTTAGAATTTGAAATAGCTCAGCTGGAATTCCATCTCCTCCACTAGCTTTGTTCATAGTAATGCTTCCTAAGACCCACTTGAATTCAAACTTCAGAATCTCAAGCTCTAGGTGAGTGACCATACCATCATGGTTATCCAGGCCACTGAGATCTTTTTTTGTATAGTTCTTTGTTATATTCTTGCTACCACTTCTTAATCTCTTTGGCTTCTGTTAGTTCCCAACTGTTTCTGTCCTTTATTGTGTGTCCTTCCATGAAATATTCCCTTGATATCTTTAATTTTCTTGAAGACATCTCCAGTTTTTCCCATTCTATTGTTTGTCTCTACTTCTCTGCATTGTTCACTTAAGGTCTTTTTAAATGATTCCATATAATCCCATAAGGACACTTTTTTCTCCTTGACTTACTTTTTAACTGTTTTTAAAAATACAAGTAATTTTTTCCCCTTATTCCACCTAAAATTAGAAATTGTTGGCATTTGCACCATGACTGTTTACTGATATCCGTAGATAGTATTTTAGTAAAGAAATGCAAAAGAATTAGAGTGGTATTTCTCTAATATAACTTTTGGTAGGGAATATGATTTATGTGTTTATTTAGACCTTTCCTATACTGATTTTGCTGACAGAAGTAGTTAGCTTTATAGCTAGGTCAATCACTGGGACAGCTATCATTTTATATGTGGTTTGTGTGTGGGTGTGTAACTGACTTACTGTATCTCATTGCAAAGTTAACCATATTGAGGGTCAAGATTTCTTTAAAAGAGAATGATCACTTTTACCCTGTAAAAAGTATCCCTCTAAAAGTTGAGGAGATGCAAAGAAGAATTGATTTAAAGTAGTCAATAAACCTGTTCCCTTATAAATGTAACCCCCTCTGGACTTATCTCAACGGCTGCCATTTAGAGTGCTAGATTGTAATAAGAAATGAGTTTGACCTGACATTTTATTCCTTAATTCAGCAAACTATCTCTGGAGAAATGGCCCATAAGAAAGCAATCTTCTTAATCCATATTTCCTTTGGGTGCATATAAATTTGAGTCATTCTCTATCCATTCAAGTCTCCTAAATTATTAAAGCAATTGATATCTGAGTATAAGGCTCAAATGAGGTTAAAACCTGTTGGAAGCACCTAAATGCCCCTCTCTATATGTAAACGGTATATTATATGTTGTACTGAAACAGCATTTTGCAAAGCATTATCCTTAGAAAGCTAATGCTGAAGGAAATACACGAGATTATAAAAGGAAAGCATCTTTTTTGCTCAAAGTTTGATACACTAATACTCATTATGAATATTGGAGAAGGGCTGTACTCTGCACAGCAGCCCCAGGACCTCCCAAGAAGGTCTTACCGGAAAGCTTGACTAACGTAAGTTCCAAGGAGTCAGGAACAGAATCAAAGTTTCAGCTAGAACCAGCATGATTAGCCTACTTCAGGTTTCTCATTCAAATTTATGTTGCTAGGAAATCAGATGAAAATAGGTCTTGCATATCCAACCCTTTGCTCGTAATTACTTAAAAACCCAAGGAAAGTGTGTTAGACTCCCTGTGTTATATCCGTCTTCTACATTTTAAGAGCGAAATGAGAATCTTTGCAATGTACATTCTAACCAGCCCCAGGGACAGAGTTTCCCTTTGCCTTTTGGAGATTCAAAGTTTTGTAATTCCAAAGTTAGGAAGTTTCTAACACTACTGGAGAAAGGCTAGCCTCAGAAGACCTTGACAGTTCTTTGAATGGGGAGTTTTATGAGCATCCCCAACTTACTCCAGCTGAAGACAGAGGCCATCATAACGAGTGAGAAGAATCAGGTGCTGATGGTACTTTATGATTCTTGGGAATAGAACAAGGTTGAGCACAAGGACCAATGTGAGAGTTAGGACAGCGGTGAAGAGATGGAACATTTTATTCATGCCTCTCTAACCTACCAGTCTGTTAAGCCCAGAGAGATTAGAGGAACCAAACACTGCTTTTGTCTTTAAGGAAATTAGTCTGCTTGGGGAAATAGGGGTTAAAATACCAGGAGGTTTTCTAAGCCATCATTGCTTCATGAATCTCAACAAGGATTTGTACAGTTGCCTAATAAAGCAGATGCTGTATTAGACAACGGTTATAAGAAGTATTAGATGTAAGAGTCTCATATCTAAATGGAGAGTGAGAATTTATACTCAGTGAGATGCAAAACAGTGCAGGTTCCTTATGCTGATTGCCAATTGCATACTTTAGATAACCATGCCATAAAAATACCCAAAGAAAGTGATAACTATGGACTTCAGAGAAAAGGAGGGATTTTGTTGGACATAAAAGAGTAGGGGCTTCCCTGATGGGTTCAGATGGTAAAGAACCTGCCTGCAATGCAGGAGACCCAGATTTGATCCCTGGGTTGGGAAGATCCCCTGGAGAAAGGAATGGCAACCCACTCCAGTGTTCTTGCCTGAAGAATTCCATGGACAGAGGAGCCTAGCAGGTGACAAAGCATGGGGTCACATAGAGTCAGACATGACTGAGTGACTAACACTTTCACTTTTCTAAAGAGTAAGGCTAATATATGTACAATTAAGTCAATGATTTTTCCTCCCATGGACAGCTTTTCATATGATGGTCAGAGAAAGATGACGTCTATGATGACTCAGAATGGAGTAAAATAGATCTTCTTTGAGAATGTGTTGTTTGTTCCTCTGGATTTATATGGAACCTTTTTTGGAAGTGACACAATTTATGATCAGTACTAAGAAATGACAGAATAAGTAACCATTGAAAAGAAAATAACAGAATGAATTCACTTTGTATTGTTTTTTATTTGATGTCCTATTACCCAGTATGACATTTTTCCCATCATTTTTTCCAAAAGCATGGTTCATTATATATTTCCTGTCCAATGAATGCAATTCCCACATGAGTTACACATTTCTTTTAAAAACAAAATTTTAAAAAGAAGCTTGAAACTTGCACTGGTATGTCACAACGTGTTTCTCTTCCTAAACTGTTGAGGGAAACCCTACATTTAAGTATGATTTTGACCCTCAGAGATTTCCACAAGAATAAACATAGCTGCTTATAAAAGATGCTTCCAACTTTATGAAATAAAAATAATTCAGAGGTTGTGATCCTTATGAAATCACAGTGTGTTTTTTGTAGGTTTATCAAATGAAAACTTCTGAAAACTTAATAAATATCATAATTCCTCTCACTGAATCTTTCTATGGACCATACTGAATAACAAGTGNATGAAATAAAAATAATTCAGAGGTTGTGATCCTTATGAAATCACAGTGTGTTTTTTGTAGGTTTATCAAATGAAAACTTCTGAAAACTTAATAAATATCATAATTCCTCTCACTGAATCTTTCTATGGACCATACTGAATAACAAGTGGAAGAACAGGTTCATCAGTAGCAAAGTTCTACATAGCAGCCTGAAACATGTCATTCTTTCTATTTGTACAGCAGTTTAGATTTACAAAAAGAATACCGTGAACCTTGAGCTTAATCGCATGTAATGGCATCTATGAGAGGAAGAACATCAGTGGATTTTTTGAGNATTCTTTCTATTTGTACAGCAGTTTAGATTTACGAAAAGAATACTGTGAACCTTGACAGTAGAGCTTAATCACATGTAATGGCATCTATGAGAGGAAGAACATCAGTGGATTTTTGAGCACTTTCTGCATTGATCCTCGTAAAAACGCTGTGAAGGATGTTGAGCAGACACTGTCATCCTCACTGCCCTCATCATTTCCTTCATGAGGAAAGTGAGGCTCACAGTGATTAAGGAGGAAGTCTAATGTTACAGAACTTCTAAGTAATAAAGGAAAGAACCACGCCTGGGTCTTCCAGTGGCCACATCCAGTACTACCTGAGGACAGCCAGCCTGTGTGGAAGCTGAATTTCTGCAGGCTTCCCACACAGCTTGTTTCCATGAAAGTGACGTTTTAGATAACTTTAGGCTTGAATGACAAGGTGACAGCCCTGGCCTTCCTGCTCCTAATCCCACCCAGCTTTCCTGAGAAAGAACAGATTTGAACAGAATGGTCTAGTTATGGGTCCACCTTCTCGCACAAAAGCCTTGACTCTAGACAGCCAAATTCATCTCTTTAGGGACTGTTTCCTCATCTGTTTATTTATAATTTGTTAAAGAAGATATCTGCTAGCTCCTTCAGAGGACTGTTGAGAGGATTAAATTTGGCTTTTTCTATAGAAATGTTTAGGGCAGTTTTAAGACTCCTGCTGTTGGCTCTCTCTATGACCACTACGCATCTTGATGTGCTCTTTATATAACTGCAGCTGGGTAGCCTTCAGCAAGAAGTATAGCAGTCCAAGTAGAACAGATAGCTTTACCACAAATGGATTAGAGGCGCCACNATGAAATAAAAATAATTCAGAGGTTGTGATCCTTATGAAATCACAGTGTGTTTTTTGTAGGTTTATCAAGTGAAAACTTCTGAAAACTTAATAAATATCATAATTCCTCTCACTGAACCTTTCTATGGACCATACTGAATAACAAGTGGAAGAACAGGTTCATCAGTAGCAAAGTTCTGCTTAGCAGCCTGAAACATGTCATTCTTTCTATTTGTACAGCAGTTTAGATTTACGAAAAGAATACTGTGAACCTTGACAGTAGAGCTTAATCACATGTAATGGCATCTATGAGAGGAAGAACATCAGTGGATTTTTGAGCACTTTCTGCATTGATCCTCGTAAAAACGCTGTGAAGGATGTTGAGCAGACACTGTCATCCTCACTGCCCTCATCATTTCCTTCATGAGGAAAGTGAGGCTCACAGTGATTAAGGAGGAAGTCTAATGTTACAGAACNTTCCTCTCACTGAACCTTTCTATGGACCATACTGAATAACAAGTGGAAGAACAGGTTCATCAGTAGCAAAGTTCTGCTTAGCAGCCTGAAACATGTCATTCTTTCTATTTGTACAGCAGTTTAGATTTACGAAAAGAATACTGTGAACCTTGACAGTAGAGCTTAATCACATGTAATGGCATCTATGAGAGGAAGAACATCAGTGGATTTTTGAGCACTTTCTGCATTGATCCTCGTAAAAACGCTGTGAAGGATGTTGAGCAGACACTGTCATCCTCACTGCCCTCATCATTTCCTTCATGAGGAAAGTGAGGCTCACAGTGATTAAGGAGGAAGTCTAATGTTACAGAACCACTAAGTAATAAAGGAAAGAACCACGCCTGGGTCTTCCAGTGGCCACATCCAGTACTACCTGAGGACAGCCAGCCTGTGTGGAAGCTGAATTTCTGCAGGCTTCCCACACAGCTTGTTTCCATGAAAGTGACGTTTTAGATAACTTTAGGCTTGAATGACAAGGTGACAGGCCTGGCCTTCCTGCTCCCTAACCCCACCCAGCTTTCCTGAGAAAGAACAGATTTGAACAGAATGGTCTAGTTATGGGTCCACCTTCTCCCACAAAAGCTTTGACTCTAGACAGCCAAATTCATCTATTTAGGGACTGTTTCCTCATCTGTTTATTTACAATTTGTTAAAGAAGATATCTGCTAGCTTCTTCAGAGGACTGTTGAGAGGATTAAGTTTGGCTTTTCCTATAGAAATGTTTAGGGCAGTTTTAAGACTCCTGCTGTTGGCTCTCTCTATGACCACTACGCATCTTGATGTGCTCTTTATATAACTGCAGCTGGGTAGCCTTCAGCAAGAAGTATAGCAGTCCAAGTAGAACAGATAGCTTTACCACAAATGGATTAGAGGCGCCACACCCACTCCTTTACTGTGATAACTTCCACAATGCCCTTTTTGTTTACGTGAGGTTTCCTTTGTTCCCGATATAATATTTTGAGCCCCGGTAGGATCTCGTATTTCTACTTTTCCTTCAGTCAACTATAAAAAGGTTTATTATCTTTACAAAATAGTAAGCTTCAGAAGTTCAAGGATTCTGGCCTGCTAAAGTGTAGCGTAAAGCAAGATAGATCAGAATTCAAGGGGCCTCCGTTTTAGTCTTAGCGCTACCAACCAGTACAGAAATCTTCAGCAGGTTCTTTTTTAAATAAGAAGATTGGACAAATAATCTGAAACCTTTTCAACTCTAATAATCTTAGGATTTTTAAATCATCTCTTATCTCATCTATTCTTAATACAAAGTCTTTACAGTCAATATCTGTTGAACTAGATGAATTGCAGCACCTGTCAAATGTGAAACACAATAGGGAATATAAATTCAGAACATTCATTTCCACACATTTCATAACAATGGGATCAGAAAAGACTTAAGATAAAGGGAAATAAATGAGATGAGCTTCATTAGAGCTAACCGGGGTTTTGGTGTGCATGAAGATAAACTAGTCTTATGTTAAACTTTGGCTTAAACGTCCTCCTTTGGCTACAAATCTCATCACATGCCACTTAGAGCAAATTTGCTCTGCGAACTGTAACACACATGGTAATAAACAGATTTGTGAGAGGACAAAAGTAGAGGAGAAACGCAGTTTCCAGAAAAGCTGTAATTCTAAATGAAAACTCTCAAGGCTGTTGCCACAATTTTAACATTTACTTCCGAAGAGAACTTCTGTTATTCGTATGAATCTTTTCACTTCTTAGAAGCTTCTCAGCCTGGTTCATCTTTTTGATAGAAGTTCCGTGAGTTTTTAGTGCTGATGAAAACTTTATTTTCCTCACCCTATTTCAACACCAGGCAACCGTGTTCCTATGTATGTACTCTTGTGATATTCCGCACTGTACATTGATGATATTCATTATTATTTGCTTCATCTAAGCCAAGTGATTTTCTTTGTACCATACTGAAAATTTTGTTAGGAAACTATGCATTTTGGGTATAAAAATAATGTTTTTTAATTTTCATTTTAGAAATCAAATATTTTTATTTGGTTGATTCCAAGTCCTTATTTGCAGTCTTTGGGGAAAAAAATGGCTGAGCTATACCTAGAAAAGAAACAGGAGTAAATTCTAAACTGAAATGCTAAAATATTGGCTTAAGAACCAGAGTCTAGCATATCAGTCTGAGTTATGCTACCTATTAAGCAGTAGTTTTACCCTTTCCCCATTTGGAGTAGGTAACTTGTACCATTTATCTAGTTCTAACACGCCATTGTAGTATTGTGATCTCCCTGCTTTTCCCTTCAACTTAATTTCTCCCTTCAGAATCACTTCACTCAGAAAGAGTCTTTTTCACTTCTTAGAAAGCCATGCTTACGAAGCAGTCACTAGCTCTACCCTGTTGGGTCCTGAGTGTACCACATACTAAAATCCCTCCTCACCTCATCGAACTGACCCACGGCATTTATCTATAAAAGAACAGCAATTCATTTTAATCATCAGAAACAGCAAGTCTACAAAACTGCTCAGTGGTACAGAGGTCGCTCTGCACTCTGTCCTGCCTTCTGTTTTTAGCTGCAAATCTTACTGTGGCCAAGATGCAGGGCACGGCAGTTTCTGGTATGATTTTGTTATCCAGAGCTCCTGATCTNCCCACGGCATTTATCTATAAAAGAACAGCAATTCATTTTAATCATCAGAAACAGCAAGTCTACAAAACTGCTCAGTGGTACAGAGGTCGCTCTGCACTCTGTCCTGCCTTCTGTTTTTAGCTGCAAATCTTACTGTGGCCAAGATGCAGGGCACGGCAGTTTCTGGTATGACTTTGTTATCCAGAGCTCCTGATCTGATCTTCAGTTAGCCAAAACCCACAGCCAACTGACCCACAGATAGAGAAAAGGAATTTCCTTGGTTAGTTAGCCAGGTTGTTAACTAGTTTTTCTTTTCTCTTTTGTTCTTTTGGATTCTTGTTAAAGCAGCATTTCATTTCACTTTATACTTCATTCGAGAGTCTACCTTTTAGTCACAAATGTGATCAAAGACTTTTCTAAAGTGACTCAGCGGTTCTAGACAACTGATACGTCAGCTATGTGATTTCAGAAAAATAGAGAAATTAGCACCTTGAAAAATCCTATTACATATAATGAAGGCAAGATTCTTGTACACAAATGAAGTGTTATACAGAGTAGGCTTATAGACCTGTCCAATTATCAAGGTCCAGATTTTGAAGCTTAGAAAAACAAAAAGAGTATCTGAGATATGACTGATCTTAAGGTGCATCATGTCTCAAAAATAGCCAAATAGAAACAACAAAATAGCTTTTGATTTACTATAATTAGATCAGTATGATGCAATATTATCATACTGGCCAACTTTTCAACCAGATTGATTTGGGACTTCTGCATTTTGTTAATTCCACTTAAGAGTTATTCTCTGGAAAATAGGTTATACTTATAAAATATATTCTTCTGGAAGATGTATTTGTACAGACTAAGTCATTTGACTTGGGTTGAGGATGTACTATAAGCTTCAATATGAACATATTCTTCTACAAAACACATTTTTCTTTCTTCATTACTGAATACCAACCTTCAGAACCAAACTTACCATGTGATTGGCACTCAGTAAATATTTGTTAAATGAATGAAAGAAGGAATAAATAAGGGAATTACATGTTTATCTGATATACCTCAACATTTCTTCATTTCATATATTAATAGTCACTGTCCACAAGGAAGAATCTCTCTTCCTGGCAACATATTTTGGAAGCCTTTTGGCAAATATCAGATAGTTTCAGGCTTCATGATTAAAGAATTCTTTTTTAAAAAGATTACTAGAGGATAATTTCTTTGCAATGTTATATTAGTTTTTGCTGTACAGCAAAGGGAATCAGCTCTACGTATACATATATCCACTTTTTTTAGGATTTCCTTCTCAATTAGGTCACCACAGAACACTGAGTAGATCTCCCTTTGTTATACCGTAGGTTCTCATTAGTTGTCTGTTTTATTCACAGTAGTATATATATGTCCCAATCTCCTAGTTTATCCCACTTCCCTCCACTCCCATTGGTGTCCATAAGTTTTTTCTCTACATCTGTGACTCTGTTTCTGCTTTGCAAATAGATTCATCTGTACCGATTTTCCAGATTCCACATACATGCATTAATATATAGTATTTGCTTTTCTCTTTCTGATTTAGTTAGCTGTCTGTGACAGTCTCTAGGTCCATCCACATCTCTGCAAATGGCACAGTTTCATTCCTTTCTATGGCTGAGTAATACTCCATTGTGTATATGTACCACATTTTCTTTATCCATTCCTCCATCAGTGAACATCAAGTCACCTCCCTTGTCCTGTCTATGTAAACAGAGCTCAGTGACACTGAGCTGCACATATCTTTTGGAATTATGGTTTTCTCCAGGTGTATGCCCACGAGTGGGATTGCTGAGTCATATGGTTGTTCTTTTTAGATTTAAAGAAACCTTCATACAATTCTCCATAGTGGCTGTATCAAGTTACATTCCCACCAACAGAATAAGAGAGTTCCATTTTCTCCATACCCTCTCCAGAATTTATTGTTTGTGGATTATTTTTTTTTATGATGGCTATTCTGACTGGTATGAGGTGATCCTTCATTGTAGTTTTGCTTTTTATCTAATAATTAGTGATGGCTGAACATCTTTTCATGTGCCTCTTGGCCATCTGTAGTCTTCTTTGGAGAAATGTCTATTTAGGTCTTTTGCCCATTTTTTGATTGGGTTGTTTGGTTTTTGATATTGAGCTGCATGAACTGTTTGTATGTTTTGGAGAATAATCTCTTCATTTGCAAATATTTTCTCACATTCTGAAGGCTGTCTTTTCATCTTGTTTAAAAACTATCAGCCATTCCAGCTCTTACTATCCCTTCTATAAATCATAAATCATGTTTAGTACTTCAACTGTGATTTCATAATAAAATGGTACTTTTTGTAATGAACAGTGTCCTTTATTGTTTTTAGATTAAAGGTCTGAAACTTAATTTTGAAGTTCCCTTAATGTATATTATACTTGTGTAGGAGATTATGTTAAAATAGAAGATGCACTTTTTAAGTTTCTGTTCCTAGAAATAAAATAAGCATAATAGGTTAAAAATCATTTCCTGAAAGCATAGAAAGATTTTCTTATTATTTAAAAATTATATTTGTAAAGCAATTTAAAGCATTTTTAAATTGTTTAAATCTGCAAGCCACCATATGTTCTTTAATTAGGAGGAAACTCTAGTAAGATTGGAAGTGCACATTTTATCTGAACACAGTAAAATCTTCATATAAATGGAAATGTACCTAATAGATTTTATATATTCAGTTAGAGTCATAGAAAATGAAAGCTATTTGTGGAGTAATAAGCTTGGCTTCTTCAGTCAGGGGAAAAAAAAGATTAAATCATATCTGCAAGGATTTGAAATTTCTTTGATTACTTTATCATCTCTTGCAATAGGTTAGGATAAAGTAATTATAATTTTAAAATGTATTTTAAACCATGGAGAATAGCAAATTGAGAAACTGTGTTTATAATTACAAATGGAATATTTTTGATTCAGTGGGAAGTTGGTCCACTATGCTCAAAATCTGTATAATTTTTATAAATGCAAGGTTTAAAAAAGCCTTGTTACAGTCAATATTAAACAGGCATTATTCCCAATGCCTTTGGACTGCATTTCTAATGTGAGCATGAACATTTGTTTAAATCAAACAGTTTGTTTTATTGAATTGATATGTGTCACTTGAACTCAGAATGAGGTCATTGTTGGGACACTTGCTCTGTGTATCCTGACTGGTGACAGTCCTGTAGGAATTAACCAACTGCGGTGGTAGGCAGAAAGCTAGGATTTCCATAGAAGTTATCTTTGATCTTTACAAAAACTATGAAAAATAAGTCTCATCATCGCTATTTACAAGTCAAAAATTAAAGAAACACACACACACACAGGTTTAAGAGAGGTAAGTAACTTTGCTACAATCACACAGTTAGCTAGTTCAGGGCAGACTTGTTCTTCCAGCCAGTCCAAGTCTAACTCCAGATTACAACCTCTTCTACCATCTACCCTGCTGACTCTTAAGTGAACCCTCCTTATCAGGCCTGCCATTTTCATCTCTTCTTGTAAAGATAGATGTAAATAATTACAGTTTGTTCAGCTGACATTTACTGAGTGTATTTTGTGTGGTGGACATCACGCTAAGCACTGGGAATCAAGGGAAAACTAAAATGAACAAAATCCCTGCCCTCATGGTACGTATACTATAGTGGAGAGGATGCTAGTCAACAAAGAATGTAAATTAGTGATAATGCCAGGTAGTGAAAAAGTCCATAAAGTAAACCCCAAACAGGGCAAAATCAGTAGCACTGAGTGAGGGCATATATGTAAGTGTGTGCTCGCATGGAAGTAAGGTAATATCTTAGACAGGATAGTCAGAAGGGCCACCTCTCTAAAGACCTTAAGTTAGAATAGATACTTAAATGAAGTGAGGAAGCAAGTCTTGCAAAGGAAATGCATAGGAAGAACAGCTAAGGCCACTAGCAAAGGCTAAGGCTCTAAGGCAGGAATAAACTGGATATATTAGAGCAGATGGGAGAATACTAACCAGAGCAGTATGACCACATCAGCAACATGTGTGGTTGTGGTTGGAGAGGTGGACAGGGTCCAGACCAAACAAGGCCACCCGCTTTATGTGTGGTGAGAAGTCACTGGAGACTTTAGGTGGAAGGACTCTGAGCCATGTATGGTTTCCAAAGATGATACTGGCAGCTATGAAGAGGACTGACAAGAGAAAGGCAAGATTAAAAGCAGTGAGACTAGTTAGGACCATCTAAGAGAACAGTACAATACTCAGGTGAGAAAGGGTTTTGGGCTGAGAGTGGTGGAGATAAGGAGAAGTGGACAGACTCAGACTAAAGTTTGAAGGTGGACTTACAAGATTTGATAGAATGATTGTGGTATTTGAGGGCAAGGAGAAATTAAGTATGATTTTTAGGTTTGGGGTTGATTACCAAGATAGGGAAGATTAGAAGCAGAGTTTAGGATTTCGTGGGTCTGTAGTAGACAGTGATGTAAGCTGACTAAAGAAGTGTGAAGATACAGATGACATCAAGTGTCGTTAATGGCAAAGGCAGTATTAAAGGAAACAGCGGATGCCTCAGCAAGCTATAGTCAAGACTTGGCTCTCCCAGGGCCCCACCGTTTTCCCTGGGGCTTAGAGGAAGCCTCCCTCCCTGAGGTGTGATGAGAAGTCATTTTTGTGCGGGTATGCTGCCTTCCATACCACACATGACCCCCGACACTGTTTTAGGCACTCTTGTTATGTTCCACCTGCTCGCTGGGATGGATTTCCTTTTGACTGAAGTCTAGGTCTGTTTCCTCAGAAGCACTCCTGGCTGTGTTAGGCTTCAAGCATATCTGAAATTCTCTCCTGCAGGAGAGAATGTGACTGAATGTAAGTGTGAACTGCCTCTTTGATTCCCTTTATAAAACTACCAATGCGCGCAGATCCCAGGTACAGTTGATGCAAGAAGAACAGGAGAATTGGCACCTCATGCAAATGAGAAAGAATGCTTACTTGAGAGAATGCCTGTGCTTTGTAAACTGAGAAACACAAGACTGCATGCAGGATTACCAACAGGAAATAATACCTGTGAAGCTAGATGAGGATATGAAAGATAACGTACCTTACCCCTGTGAAACCAGCTACAACCACACATTCAAATTTAGAAGGAAATGGAATCTGTCCTGGAAAGGTAATCGGGAAGAATTAATAATACCTTTGAAGGAGAGTAGAATATAGTCCAGTAATGAAGACAAAGCTAGAGAAAAGGAGCAGCCTTCCATAGTATGAGTGAAAAGTGGAAGCAAAATGTTACCAAGAATGATTGTTACAAAGTCCCCAGATGGCTGATTAAAAATTGCCTTTGAGTACTGAGTGAAGTGGGCTTTCAACTAGTGGCTCCATGGTAAAGAATTCTCCTGCAAAGCAAGAGATGCAGTTCGATCTCCAGGGAAGATCCCCTGGAGAAGGAAATGGCAACCCACTCCAGTATTCATGCCTGGGGAATCCCATGGATAGAGGAACCTGGTGGGCTCCAGTCCAAGGGGTCACAACAGAGTTGGTTCTGACTTAGTGACTAAACAACTGAGTGAGGTAAGACAGGCACAGAAAGACAAATATCACATGATGTCACTTATATGTGGAATCTAAAGGGTACAGATGAGCTTATTTATGAAACAGAAGTAGAGTCACAGATGTAGAAACAAACTTATGGTTACCAGGGGATAAGAGAACGGATAAATTGGGAGATTGGGACTGAAGTATATACACTGCCTCAGTGCTTAGTCACTCAGGTGTGTCAGACTCTTTGCAACCCCTGGACTGGAGCCCACCAGGCTTTTCTGTCCATGGGACTCTCCAGGCAAGTAGCTGTTTCCTTCTCCAGGGAATCTTCCCTACCCAGGGATTGAGCCCAGGTCTCCTGTATTGCGGGCAGATTCTATACTATCTGAGCCACCAGGGAAGCCCCTATATCACACTACTATATATAAAGATAAGAGCCTACTGTATAGCATAGGGAACTCTACTCAGTACTCTGTAATGGCTGCCCTATAATGAAAAAGAATCAAAAAAAGACAAAAAGAGTGGACATATGTATATGTATAACTGATTCACTTTGCTGGTATACTCGAAACCAGTGCCACATTGTCAATCAACTATACTCCAACAGAAAGCTTAGAAAGCATTGCATGTGAATTAGTTCTATAAAAAGGCTACTTTGATACAGAAATTACTCAAAAAAAAACATATTGAGAAAGAGGGAGAAATGAAAAGTTTGGACGTTAAGCTTATATTTCAAACCAACCAACCATGTACCTGAAAAATAAGTACTTGGTGGGCTCCTGAGAGGCAGGAAGCTCGCTGTTACAAGCATGAGTCTCAGCATCTGCCAGACTCCCTGAGTCCCAGGAGGGCCGTCTGCTCACTGTGTGACTTGCAGGAGCTGCCTAACCTCACTATGCTTTGTTGTTGTTCAGTCGCTATGTCACTATGCTTGTGTGTGTGTGTGCACGTGCGTGAGTCACACAGTTGTGTCCTACTCTTTGCAACCCATGGACTGTAGCCTACTAGGCTCCCCTGTCTGTGGAATTCTCCAGGCAAGAATACTAGAGTCGCTAGCTATTTCCTCTCCAGGGTATTTTCCCTACCCAGGATTGAACCCTGGCCTCCTGCGTTGCAGGCAGATTTTCTAACACTTGAGCCACCAGGGGAGCCCCTGACTATGCTTAGTTCTTGCCTTTTCAGAATAGCAGTAATTATGCAGACTAATGAACTGTCCACGAAATAAAGAACTTAGCAAAGAACTTGACCCTGTGCCTAAACTGGTAGTTGTCAGCTGCCATCTGGGCCGGGGCCAACACTGTATCAAAAGACTGCATGTGGCATTAACCCCCATCCTTCCTGGTCAGTAGAAAGTTCTCCCTTCTCATCAATTCAAGTGTCTGATTCTAGTCATAGTTTTCAGCAGTTCCTAGAAACCTCCCAGTCTCCAGCCAGCTCTTTGATGTTTGTGCAACAGCCTATGCACAACAGTATTTTTTACTCTTGACATTTCTCAGTGTCATTAATCTCACAAGTTCTTAACTCAAATGTTAGCCTCATTAAATGAAACATTAATCTACCTGGAATTTTGCTTAATAACCTGACAATAATGTTAGCATGCTCAGATTATATCCACAGATGATCATATCACAGATTGATAGTGACTTCAATGTGTTAAAGATACTTATTATTCAAAACAAAAGCTTAATAAGGCCCAGGGAGTGAAAATGCCATCTCTTCACATTGCAGTCAGAATCTTCCAAATTCAGAAAGAATATCAGGAGATCCCATTGGCTCCATCTGTTCTTGGCTGTAAATCAAATGATCATCAGGTTAATGATGATCACTGCCATAATTTCCCAGTTATGATATTTGTATAACATGAACAAATGCAAATGGAAAGAAGCCTCATTAAGCAGATTTTTATCAGGAAAGTGACTGTGTTTATTTTTTCTGCTTTGGGAAGAAGTTGAAAATGAAACAAAAAGATAGGCAACTTGAGTGTGCCCACTGAGTTCAGATATATCTATTTAACAACCCTGGCCTTTTAACATGTGACTCTGGAATATCCCATTGCTCCGTTTCCACTGATAGTCAACTAACTATTCATTATCTTCATTTTTTTTTTAACAGTCCTCTCACCCCCTACTCACTCTTCTGCCCATCACTTCCTTGAGACTGCTTTTCAGCAAGACCACGTCAGCAATCAAGATTTTACATTTGACATAATTAGGAAGTTCCTTCTTGTTGTGGAAATAATACTGTGTTCTTTTTTTCCTAACCTTCTGGATAATCCTTTCTGGTATGTTTTTAGGGATATTCTTTCTATTGCTCAATACTCCTTCTGTTTTCTCTGCTATTCAAACTACATGCTTCCTCTGTGTGGGTATAATCCTTTGGTAACAACTGTATTTTGATGACTCCCAAATTTATAGCTCTAGACCCACAGAGCCAACTATTACTAGATAGTATCCTTGTATGTCCTACAGATATTTCAAATTCAACATGCTTGACAAGTTGCTTACCTTTTCTATCCAAATTCAGTCCTTATTTTCAGGGATTGGGGCTGCCAACAATACTCAAACCAGAAATCTACCAGTTTCTGTGGTTTCTCCTTTGCTCACACCCCACCCCCAAGTTCTCTGTATTCACTTAGTCACCAAGTCTATTCAGATTTTTCATGTTACTATCCCATATAATGGCAACCCACTCNCCTTTTCTATCCAAATTCAGTCCTTATTTTCAGGGATTGGGGCTGCCAACAATACTCAAACCAGAAATCTACCAGTTTCTGTGGTTTCTCCTTTGCTCACACCCCACCCCCAAGTTCTCTGTATTCACTTAGTCACCAAGTCTATTCAGATTTTTCATGTTACTATCCCATATAATGGCAACCCACTCCAGTGTTCTTGCCTGGAGAATCCCAGGTACGGCAGAGCCTGGTGGGCTGCCGTCTATGGGGTCGCACAGAATCGGACGCGACTGAAGAGACTTAGCAGCAGCAGCATCCCGTATATGTGTGCACTTTTTTCTACCCTCATGGCCACTGTCCAGTTAAAGTAATTATCCTTTTTCCCTTCAACTGCTACAGCAGGCTCCTAAGTGGTCTCCCTGCTTCAATACTTGCTGTCTGTCAAAAAGTTCTCCATATTAACAGCTGAAGGGATTCTGCTAAAATTCAGCCAATACATAGCCAATCCTCTTGACCATTATCCTGTAGAAATCCCAGCTTATATGTATGCAATGTTATTTATCTATCATTATCCAACCTCTGCAGATTTCTCCCGCCTCATATCCAGTGACCCTCCCATTAAACTCTGCCTTCCGCCCATACTAACCAGTTGTTGTTGTTCCATCACTCAGCCATGTCCGACTCTTTGGAGCTCTATGGACTGCAACATGCCAACCTTCCCTGTCCTTCCCTATCTCCCAGAGTTTGTTCAACCTCATGACTATTGAGTTGATGATGCCATCCAGCCATCTCATCCTCTGTCACCCCCTTCACCTCTTGCCTTCAATCTTTCCCAGCATCAAGGTCATGCCTACATTCCCTGGCACAGGACAGGTTTTTCCTTCCTCCAGCCCTTTGCCCATGTTGTTTTCTCTGCCTAGAAGCCTGTCTTCCTGCCTGTTCACTTGACTGCTCACAAGCTGTCTTCCAGGAAAGTGCTTCTCAAACTTTCATGTGCAAACACATCACCTGGAGATCTGGTTAAAATCTGGATTTGTTGTTTTTCATAAGTTATGTTTTCTGTTTCTTAGTTTTTGTTCTTGAGGAAGTTAAGCCTCAGTTTTCTTATCTGTAAAATGCAAAAATAACAGCATGTAACCAATGGACTTATCTGTAAATAAAACTGAGTTTTCCAAAAAAAAAAAAAAATGGATTTGTTCAGTGCGTCCAAGCTGGGCAGAAGATTCTGTATTTCTAATAATCACTTCTGGATGATGGCAACAGTCCGGTAGATGACACTCTGACTAGGAAAGTTCTGGAACTCACTTCAGATATCATTCATTCTGGGAAGACCTGCCTGACCTTTCAAGGGGTTGGAAAGCTTCTTCTGTGATAATATGTTGAGTATTCCCATGTATCACAGCGCTCATGGCCCTTTGTTGTTAGTGCCTATTTATTATAATGTTACCACCATCGAATGGACCAACAATGTCATCATACATCACAGTGTATCCCAGACATTCTGGATCTGCTGCGGTATGTCCCATGCTGCTATTGCTCCTTGCCACTACTGCTGCTGTGTCTGCTTTCCTCCTTCATCATCTGCAGGGCCGGCTCTCGGTTGGAGGGTACTCTCGTTCTCCGTGGTGCATGCGTTTTCTGGCACCCTCGGTGTTTTGTGCTGCTCTGACAGACATGTTATCTCTCCTCTTCTATATTCTTACACATATTGGGATGAGAGGAGAGGTACTTGAGATCCTTTCTGTCACAGTAGATTGAGTAGAAAACACAGCTATAATTATCCAGAAATACAGACATCATGAAAATTCTTATTCATTACTGTAGTATGGGATTTTACTACTTAATCACTCTGTGTCCAATATTATTAAAAAGTTTTACACTTGTCTCATGTCACTTACATAATATGTTGGCTGACATGCTTGTAGAAACAACTCAAGTTAATCAGAAATACCTTGCCCTCTTTTCATCTAGATTATTCATCTCAAAATACCTTTAGGTTTACCAGGGATCATTAAATTTGACTACTGAAATGAGAGAAGCTTAAGATTACTCATAAACAGGTCAGGGGAAAATATGAACATAGGGGCTATACTTTATGCTTGCTAATTGATCAATTACAGAAGCCAAGGTAAATTTAGGGTACCCATTGTCTTAGCTCATTATGGATAAAAATACTTTTGTTAAGAACATAATCAGACTCATAGCCTTGCTTACTGGGTAGGAGGGAGAATGAGCCTTCATAAAAGTTAAAGCATTTTCTGTTCTCAGTTGGATATTTTGAGCTGGAGAGGAATATGCAAATGAATAAAACATGGTAATGTAATATAATAAAGCAGAAATTGAGATATATCCACTAAGTAAGATCCCAGATAGCATATAGATTTCACTGACCATTAAAATGACTCATCAACCAAGATTATGATATTTTTTAATGCTTAAAGTGAATATGTGGTAAGTGTTACAGAGTTTGGGTTTTATTAAAAATTTTAAGAGTATATGAAAATGGATTGAAGTTTCAACTTCCTAGATTCGACATTTATTTTTAGCATGGAACAGCTCAGCAGTTTTAATGATTATTGCCAGATAATTTTACTTTTTAGACTGATGTAGAAATAACTTTGCAAATGGTTCATCAGTTGTTTGCCAGATACTGTTACAGGGACACTATAGAAAATGACATCTCTGGAATAAATGACTTCCCTTAGCTCCTCACCCTTCTGCCCTGAAACATGTGTTATATACAAATGTAGTAACTCTTAGTCAGAGCCCTATAAGCCTATTATTAGGGAATAAGAGAGGAGAGAGGAAGGCTGGAGGGTTTGCTAGAGTACTTGGAATTTATGACATATTATCATCAGGATTAAGAAAATATGTATAGATATTGCAGCTAGGAATTAAAATGCATTTAAAAGTGTCACTAGATTTCTAAATGCTTCTTTTCACATGATGTCTTTTATCAGTAAGCAGGTATTAAAAGTAAAACTACATCTATAAAAAAAGAGAAAAGACATCTCAAATTCTGTGTGTATATATGTATGTATGTGTGTGTGTGTATTTAATCCCAATTGCTCCTGCAATGGAAGAAACCGTATTTTTCACCTACCAACAGTCCAGATAAATAGGATATAAAGGAAAGAATGAGATAAGTAAAGAGTTAGAAATTTTGAAATAAAGAGTTTTACGAACAATTCTATTTCCTAATTAGGCCAAATTTTAAGTCATTCCAATGAAAAACAAGTTTCCTTGAAAAACAAAATGAGATGTTTTTCTCTGCACATACTTTAGGGGGAAATGCGTCCAGTAGATCCAGGTTTTCTCTCCAGGCAAAAAGTAATTTGGAAAGAACTAAGCAATATGGTGTTGGTAAACAGTGGGATTTTTTTCTCATAAAATGCCAGCCAAAAAAGAGTCTATAACAATTACCAAACTCCAAATTTAAGACTTTATTCAGAATTTTCTTTCTGTCAGCCAGTATAGGAAAAAAAAAATTGTTATTAAATGGGTGCTTTTGATGCCGTCTACATTTGTTTTTAACATTTAAAATAAACTATATTTTGCTAAACAAAACTTTTGCAGGATAACCTGAAATGGTAGAATAATTGAAATGGGGGGGGGATGTCTTGTGAAATTATCCTCAGTGGCTTTCTAGAAGGTTAGTTTCAAATGCCTTTCCAAAAAGTCACTTGATAAAGTAATCAAAATCTCTTCCATTTGATGTAGTCTACTGATAATTTAAGTATAGCAGGCATATAGTTATTGAAAAAGAATGTGGATATCTGAAAGTATCTTATACGTTAGGTTTAAAACTCCTAGCTCTATGGGATGATCTAAGTCTATGTGCTCCATAAAGGAGGCACAAAGTACTTGAATACAAAATGATGGAGAGATATAATTTGCAAGGTTTCCAATTGTGTCCTAATTTAAAGTAACCATGTTATAAAACACTGTTGCTATGGTCCCCTTAAGGTAACCGCACATAGTCCCAGAAAGCTTTAGGAAGTAAAGTGAAAGTGAAGTTGCTCAGTCGTATCCAACTCTTTGCAACCCCGTGGACTGTAGTCTACCACGCTCCTTCATCCTAGGGATTTTCCAGGATATTTTGAGTACTGGAGTGGGTTGTCATTTCCTTCTCCAGAGGATCTTCCCAACTCAGGGATCACCCCTGGTCTCTTGCACTGTAGGCAGACGCTTTACCATTTGGAAGGAAGTTCTTTAGGAAGTAAAGTGGTCAATAATTGAATCAGAGGAGGAAGGGCACAATATGAGCAATAACAGAATATGTTAGAAATAGATCCCTGGGTTGGGAAAATCCCCTGGAGGAGAGTATGCAACCCGCTCCAGTATTCTTGCCTGGAGAATCCCTATGGCAGATGAGCCTGGCAGGCTACAGTCCATGGGGTCACAAAGACTTGGACGTAACTTTGTGACCAAGCATAGTACATATGCCTCAGAGCTCTGGACTGCTGTGGAGTTCTTGGGTTCAGAGTGGGTACTAGAGGGCAGCAGGAAGACTCAACAAGTGAATTTAGGGAAGCCTTGCTCCCATCCTCAGTCCCTCTGAATAGACCAACACTCACATTTTGCAGACCCAGGGTCCATGAAGATTATATTTGAAAAAACATGGTGTGAAAGTGAAAGAGAACATTACTCAGTTGTGTCTGACTCTTTTGACCCCATGGAATAATTCATGGGATTCTCCAGGCCAGAATACTGGAGTGGATAGCCATTCCCTGCTCCAAGGGATCTTCCCAACCCAGGGATCGAACCCAGGTCTTCTGCATTGCCAGGTGGACTTTTACCAACTGAGCCACCAGAGAAGCCCAAAAAACAAGGTATGACCTAAATTACATGCAAAGAAATCATACCTCATATTGGTTTTCAAAGAAATTTATTCCCTACTGGGATTAATTAAAAATTCGACATACTTGGATACCATTGATTTAGAATTTAAGGTTTTATGGCAGGTAGACAAGGTGATTCAATAAGCTCTGAAGATTCTCTCCATTTTCCCTTAATAAGATTAAAGGATGTTATTTACAGAATGGAAGGGTGAGGATGCAAATTGGAGAAAGTAGTGCACCCCTAGGGTTTCTTAATTTAAAGAGGAATGGAGGAGAATAGGTGTGTTTTATAATAAAACATCATTTTGTCACATTACTTTGATTTGGTTTTACTCATAAAATTTTTTTAAATTTTTTCAGATAATATTATGGCTGTGAAATCTTTTTGTCCAACAAAGGAAACCATGCCTTTTATAAAGGCAAGAATTACTGCTCTATTATAATTAAAGTTTTGCTTAAAGGGCAGTTTTTCACCACTTGGTCTCTTATATGCCTTCCTCACTGGAATTATTCATTCTAATGTTTCGTTAGTGATTCTTTATGATATTCTCTTATTTAGTTGAATCTTCCAAGACAGCAACCAGGGCTTCCACAGATACTTCAGCCTTCGTTGATCTGGGTAGGCACTTAATCTGCACCAAAATTTTAAACCTTTATATTTGTACATTATTAATCCAAAAGAGAAGATTGTTTCCCTCATAGCTCAGTTGGTAAAGAATGCATCTGCAATGCAGGAGACCCGGGTTCGATTCCTGGGTTGGGAAGATCTGCTGGAGAAGGGAGAGGCTCCCACTCCAGTATTCTGGGGCTTCCCTTGTGGCTCAGCTGGTAAAGAATCTGCCTGCAATGAGGGAGACCTGGGTTCAGTCCCTGAATTGGGAAGATCCCCTGGAGTAAGGGAACAACTACCCAGTCCAGTGTTCTGGCCTGGAGAATTCCATGGACATGGGAGCCTGGTAGGGTACAGTCCGTGGGTCACAAAGAGTCGAACACCACTGAGAGACTAACACCAAACATACTAACAATGATAGTTGGTATAGAGCAATACTTGTTCTATTCCATTAAAAATAAATAGATTTATGTAAAACACCTTTCATTTTTCCAGGTTGTACTTTGTTTAAAATAACTGAATAGTGAAAAACTAGACAGCCCAGAGTTCAACTTGTTTGCCATATTACAAAGCATATAGCATTCCATTTTATATTTCTTTGTGATTTAACTTTGTGTCTATCTAATTTACTTTTCTCTGAATTCCCCTTGATTTCTGTCATCTTAATCATATATTTTTCTGTCTCCTTTAATAATTTTATAACAGGATAATGTATAAATAAATATACATTCTTGCTTTTTTGGATTAATAAATTAATAAATTATTAAGAATTATTAAAACAATTAAAAAATAACTGAATAGTGAAAAAACCCTGAAATATGTGTATATCTCACAGGGTCTTCATTGATAAAGTACCTTAAAACTGAAATTGGCTATGAAGTTACATTAATAACTTGAATATAAACATATTTTAAGTATTGAATGCTTGTAGAAATTCCTATTTTATTTGCCTCTATCTCTTCCTTGCTAATTTGTTAACCAGTGTCTAGATGGCAATGTTTGGAATCTGATTGAAATGATCATTGCAAGATCATGTATTATGAAGATATCTTTAAGAATTAGGAGTGTGTTCAGTCCTAATTATGAAGGCTCATGGAATGGAGCATATAGGACTTCCCTGGTGGCTCAGATGGTAAAGTCTCTGTCTACAATGCGGGAGACCCGGATTTGATCCCTGGGTTGGGAAGATCCGCTGGAGAAGGAAATGGCAATCCACTGCAGGACTATTGCCTGGAAAATCCCATGGACAGAGGAGCCTGGTAGGCTACAGTCTACAGGGTCGCAAAGAGTCGGACACAACTGAGCGACTTCACTTACTTATGGAGCATATTATTTAAACTGACTTGATAATGGTCAAATCAGTATTTTTTGTTTGGTTCTTTTTAATGAGTATCTTAAAAAGTCTTTGCAACAGCAAACATAGCTCAAGGCAGCCTGGAAACCCACACTAGTGGCAACAGGGCTGTCTTGCTTTCAGATGCCCTTTGAGGCTGGATTCTTTCTGGCTCTCCCTCAATGGCTGATCATTATGATTTTATGTCTATGGAATAAATATAGATTTTTTTTAAATTATAAAGTGGACCTCTGAACACAGTTATCATATTCTTTCCATCCTTTGTTGCTATGAACTGGCTTGGAGTTACACAAAGTCTACCTTTAGATACTTTTATGGGTCCATGCTGTGAATTGCCATCTAGAAGTATAGCACTGTAACAATAGCACTTACCATCTACCATCATTCTTACATCATTGAATCCCTGTGTGCTGCACCTGCTAAGCTTTGTGAAACCTCCAAAGTCCAACTAATAGATTGCAGAGCATAAAATGAAAATTATGTGAATTCACCAATTTGCCAAATGTGGATGACGAATAGATTCACTGCAGCAGGGAATGTGAGTACACTCACAATTTGACATGGGGAAGTCTGGAGAGATAAGCTCCTTTGGCCAAGACAGCAGGGGAAAACATGGCAGTAAGGAAACCCCACCTTCTGCCTGTAATAAGCATGTAAAATAGTCACAGTATATGTCAGCATCCTGCCGAAACATGAGTGATGTTATCTGTAACTGTGAGTGCAACTACAAATAACCCTGTTTCCCCTCACCCCACACCACCCCCAGGGGCATCATCACCAAGTTGTCCAGATACTGTGTTCCACGTGCTGCTTAACTCACGTTTAACTCAAGATTAATTGGCAATGAGTGGCCGAGAGACTCTGATTATATGTACAGTGTTGAGAGCAGGAACGTGTTAACTTTCATAAGGTTCATGTGAATTTAAATAAAAGTGAGAAAATAAGAGGTGTGATCAAAGAAGAAAAACATGTTGTTGGATGAAATTTGGAAGCAGATGGTGAATCGATGAGGCAAATACAGTAAGACAGAGTGATTGGTTACCAGAAAGTACATCTAGCTTTTCCTAATTAAAAAGAGATTTAACTACTTCACTGTACTCTTACCTCCAATAAAAGAGACTTTTACAATGTCAAATCTCACTATTTATGTTATTAGGAAAAGTAGAGTTTTAGCAGTTCAACTAGGGAAGGAAAGAAAGTGGGAGTAGACCAGTTGCTATAGGGATCCTAAACAAAACCGTGAAATGAAATATGCAATACAGAGATAGCACTAAAGAAGCAAGCAATATAAATGTTTAATAGGAAGGAAAGATTCAGAATCTGAAAAATACCAGATAAGTTGAAATGGCTTTGCATTCTAAAGGTAGCCTGTACAGCAACGCTTCACATTACATTCACAAATGCAGGTCTTTACTCTTTGTAAATAATACAGAACAGTCATGGTATCCATTCCCCCATGCTGCCCTGTGACCTTCAGTTAAAGTATTGCTTTCATCTTTTTCTTTATTACTTGGCATCTAATCATTTCGCCACGTCATCTTTCTTACTTCTTCCTGTTATTTGGTATATTCATGTTCTGTTGCTGTGTAACCAATTATTGCAAACTAAAACAATGCATATTTATTCGGTCATATTTCTGTGGTCAGGAGTCTAGTAGCTGGGTCCTCTTCTCAAGGACTCAGAAGAATGCAATCGAGGTGTCAGTTGGGCTGTATTCATGTTTAGAAGCTTGACTGGGGGAAAATCTGCTCCCAAGCCAATTTGAATTGTTGTCAGAATTCATTTTCTTGTTGCCATATGAGGGCTCAAGTGTTTTTCTGGCTGTCAGCTGGAGGCTGCCCTCATGTCCTAGAGAACACCTTTAGTTGCTGGAGGCCACATTCTCCTAGAGGTAATCCACAGTTTCCTGCCAAGTAAATTTCTCAACATGGTCTCTCAATTTATGAAGCTACTAGAAAGAAACTCTAGCTGAAGTCTGCTGAGTCTTAAATAATGTAATGTGAATAGCAACTGAAATCTCATTGTGTTATTCTGTTGGTTAGAAGCAAGTCGCAGGTCTTGCCTGCACTCTGTGGAGGGAAGTGTGCAACAGTGTGGAGAGCAGGGAGGATGAAGATCGTGGGGCCCCCCCGACTACCCATCTGTCATACCTAAAGTCCACACTTTGATCACACACCTCTTACAGGGTCCACTTATCGCTTTAGACGTCCTGTACCCTCTGCGTCCTCTGTCTCCTTTCACTCAAAGGACTGATTCCAAAGCACACTTTGTAAAGGCTCAAAATAATCATCAGGGACATTCCAGCTCCCCCTTCCTGAAAGATAAGGAGTAACACAAATTTTAAGACAGCATCAGCAAGGGAAGAAATCAGAACATTCCTCCAGGCAATATTTCTCCTCTGTGTAGGAGCCATCTTTATTTCACAGACCTGTTAGTGAAGCCTCACACTGGGACAATGGGAACAAAGGCAACCTCACACAGGGTGTGAGGCTACTGCTGCTGCTGCTGCTGCTGCTAAGTCGCTTCAGTCGTGTCCGACTCTTGGCAGCTCCATGGACTGCAGCCTACCCGGCTCCTCTGTCCATGGGACTTTCCAGGCAAGAGGACTGGAGTGGGCTGCCATCGCCTTCTCCAGGGTGTGGGGCAGAGGAGCACAAAGCAAGGTGGTGAGATCCGAGACCTTTGTCTAATGGGACTAATGTTTTCTTACAGCTGGAAGAGGAAAAGCAAATAGTAAGGAGCTGCTGCTTCTCTCTGCTCAGCGTTTGTTAAAATAAGAGAATTTCTGTTTCCCCACAATCTCAGGTCCTAGTGTTTAGATACCGAAGGAAGAACTGCTGCTGCACTGCTAGGGATTCAACTATCCTGAACCACATGGAAGTGAAAGGAAGCAATCTGAAGTTTACTTTGTAACCCCAAATCAATTTTAGAATCAAAGCCTTAATATTTGATTTCATTTTCTCTTAAAAATCTTCTTCCAATGACTTAAAAATACCCCTTCTCAGAGTATTCTCGACATGAAAAGCTGATCACTTCTACAAGCAGTGATGTTTGCTTTTAACCTCGAGTTAAGAAATGTTATCCTTGGTGGTCATAATACAGCTGCTCTTGCTACTTATTACGTCTTTATGTTGAATTTTAAATTGATGTCATTTTATTTCTAGGAACCTCAGCTTATATTGCTCTTTAGGAACAAACATATTTTTGACTAAATGTATCAATAAAAGGAAGTTATTGAAAAAATACATCTTGGTACAGAATTTTACTTTTACAGAAATATTTTTGTATCTCACTTGACCCTAAGAGCAATTAGATGAAGAAGTTAGAGGCAGCTGATATGAACCCTGCTGCTACTGCTACTGCTAAGTCGCATCAGCCGTGTCCAACTCTGTGTGACCCCATAGACAGCAGCCCACCAGGCTCCCCCGTCCCTGGGATTCTGCAGGCAAGAACACTGGAGTGGGTTGCCATTTCCTTCTCCAATGCATGGAAGTGAAAAGTGAAAGTGAAGTTGCTCAGTCGTGTCTGACTCTTAACGACCCCATGGACTGCAGCCTACCAGGCTCCTCCATCCATGGGATTTTCCAGGCAAGAGTACTAGAGTGGGTTGCCATTGCCTTCTCCAATATAAACCCTACTTTATAGGAAATAGACTCAGAAAGGATATGCAATTGCCCAGGGAGGGAGTGAGTGTTAGTCACTCAGTCGTGTCTGACTCTTTGTGACCCCACAATCTGTTGCCTGTCAGACTCCTCTGTCCATGGGATTTTCCAGGCAGGAATACTGGAGTGGGTTGCCATTTCCTTCTCTAGGGGATCTTCCTGACTCAAGGATTGAACCCTGGTCTCCTGCATTGCAGGTGGATTCTTTACCATCTGGGCCACCAGAGAAGCCAGGCCAAAAATGACTAAGATGCCAGTAAATGCAGACTGCAGCTCTACAGAGAAAGCTCTTCTAGGTACTTCCTGACTAGAACAGATGAGCTCGTTGCAAAATGGAACAGGCACTGAATCCAGAGGAAAACAGAAAGAAGGGCTGTTTTCCTCTTGCTCTTACGGGAACATAACTTTAATTAGTCATTAAGATAGAAATATACTGAAGTTTAATAAATATAAACTGACTGAATTGCATTTACCTTTTAAAAATAAAGGGCCTGTGTCAAGAAAATATCATTGGTTCTTTTATGTGTCAGTAGATTTGGTAATTATGCATTGTTTTATTGAGCAGTCTGATAAGCACATAAATCACTTGAAATGTCAACACACATATGTGTTGATTTTGGCTGCCGTACATAACGCTGCCGTTATGTCCTCAAATATGAGAAAGAACTTACAAAGATAGCTTCATGATCAATTTTAGTGTGGATTTGAAACGGTAATATCTAAAGAAGGAGGGTCATTTTCAGTGGGAAAAGGCAAGTTGCAGACAAGTGTATCCTGTGTAGTCAGAAGACAACACTGTACCTAAGAGAGGTCCTGAGAGATTCACAGTGATCCAGTTTGGCACCCCAGCTTGGTGTCTATTTTGCTTTCTCGTAGACATTGGTTGCTGCTGCTAAGCCACTTGAGTCGTGTCCAACTCTGTGCGACCCCATAGACGGCAACCCACCAGGCTCTGCTGTCCTTGGGATTCTCCAGGCAAGAACACTGGAGTGGGTTGTCATTTCCTTCTCCAATGCATGAAAGTGAAAAGTGAAAGTGAAGCCGCTCAGTCGTATCTGACCCTCAGCGACCCCATGGACTGCAGCCTTCCAGGCTCCTCCGTCCCTGGGATTTTCCAGGCAAGAGTACTGAGTGCGGTGCCATTGCCTTCTCCTTGAAGTGAAGTGAAGTCAAATCAAGTCAAGTCACTCAGTCGTGTCCAACTCTTTGCAACCCCATGGACAGTAGCCTACCAGGCTCTTCCCTCCATGGGATTCTCCAGGCAAGAGTACTGGAGTGGGTTGCCATTTCCTTCTCCAGGGGATCTTCCCGACCCAGGGATCAAACCTGGGTCTCCAGCATTCCAGGCAGATGCTTTAACCTCTGAGCCACCAGGGATTATAACAAATGTCATTTGAGATTTGTTCATAATAAATATATGATGTATAGTTAATTATTATATATAATAAGCTATGTGTGATATATACAATTATATTTAGCTATGTATTCCCTGATAGGAGCTATAAAACAAAAAATTTTTAACCCAAAGAAAAATGAAAAAGAATGTGTTACATTACTCTTTCCAGATTCTTTGTTAAATATGTAATTGTTTCCTCCTCAAAGACTACAACAAAAATGTGGAAGTTTGGATACAAGTGATGAGTCTGCTTATACTGGACATATATATGGTTAATGAGGCATAGTTGCAGTGACCATTGAAAAGATTAAGCTGTAAGAACCAAATACTTTGAAATATAAGCCACATATACACAAAGAATCTGCACTTTTCAGAAATGGAAAATTGATTTTTAGCAGCTGCTTTCTTTTCTAGCATACCTAAAAGGTTTATAGGAAATTTCTCCCTAGATGAAAAATTGGCTATATATTTTAACAAATAATAAACATGAAAAAGTCAGCATACTAATGTCCCCAGAAATTACAGATAGAATACTATTTGGTAACCTGGCTAAGTCAAAAGATTTCAATTTGCATCATACTACATATAGTATTTTTTTCTCAAAGGTATACAATGCTACTGAATTGCTCACTGGCCTCATAAGTTATATATTGGCAATAGATTTTATGCTATTGAACACTAAACAAGAAGAAATAATGCCATTTGAAAATGGAGTGATTTATATAAAAATTGATAGCTGGGACTGTCCAAATTTAGAGATAGATCCTAAGAAGATTGAAAAGCAGAAATATAGTGTTGAACGGTGGGATTAGGCATTTTACCAAGAACCTAAAATCCAGAGATGTTAAAGGTTTTGTTCAAGTAGAGTAGATGATAAAATCTTAAGTGCCTTTCCTTTTTAAAAGAGCACATTAAAGATAAAATCTAAATTCCTTATAGGCTTATAAATTTCTTCATTTACTAACTATGGCAGGTGACTAAGAAAAGCCCTTCACAAATTGTTCATACCTTCCATTCCAGCCTCCTCTCCTAAGGTTCTTCTGCCATATATTCTAGCCACAAGAAAACCCTCCTCCTTCTGTAAACACAGAAAACTCTTTTAAGATACCACACACTTGCAAGTACTCTTTTCCTTGTCTGGAATGTTCCTCCCTCCTCTTCTCACTGTCTAACTCATAAGCATCCTTCAACATTCAGGCTCACCTCTGCTCCACTGGCTCCCCAAAGCTTCTGGCACTTCGTTCCCCTGCCTCAAGGGTCCATGCTGTTGCTGCCGCTGCTAAGTCATTTCAGTCATGTCGGACTCCATAGATGGCAGCCCACCCAGCTCCCCAGTCCCTGGGATTCTGCAGGCAAGAATACTGGCGTGGGTTGCCAGTTCCTTCTCCAATGCAGGAAAGTAAAAAGTGAAAGTGAAGTCGCTCAGTCGTGTCTGACTCTTAGTGATCCCATGGACTGCAGCCCACCAGGCTCCTCTGTCCATGGATTTTCCAGACAAGGGTACTGGCATGGGTGCCATTGCCTTCTCCGCAAGGCGGTGGTGGTCCATACCCCTGCAGTCATCTATGTGGTCCAACTCTGCTTCTCCTATGACACCAGAGCTCCACAAGGGAATTTTAGTCACCGGAGTGCTTAGCAAATAGTAGGCACTCAATAGGATTAATGTTGGATAAATAGAGTAGAAGACAAAATTTAATAGAAGTGGTTATTTTCGATTAACATGTAGCATAGGGAGTCAGAGATTTTCTAATAAAAGGAAACTTGAAAATCCTCTAAACTATATGTCTCATTTTACAAGTGTATTCAAGGAGGTTAATTAACTTATGTAAGGTTACGAAACCCACTCCAGTGTTCTTGCCTGGAGAATCCCAGGGATGGAGGAGCCTGATAGGCTGCCGTCTACAGGGTCGCACAGAGTTTGACACAACTTAAGCGACTTAGCAGCAGCAGCAGCAAGGTTACCAACCTAGTATACAGCAGATTAAAAATTCAAATCTATATCATCNGTTCTTGCCTGGAGAATCCCAGGGATGGAGGAGCCTGATAGGCTGCCGTCTACAGGGTCGCACAGAGTTTGACACAACTTAAGCGACTTAGCAGCAGCAGCAGCAAGGTTACCAACCTAGTATACAGCAGATTAAAAATTCAAATCTATATCATCAGACTTTAATTCTATATTATAAACCATCTGAAGACATAACTTTGTTATATAAGCTATATCTTGGTTACTTGGAATTTTACCAGTTCATAAAAATACAAAAATGTTGCAAGTATTAGTGAGTACTTGATGACTGATCTGTTATACAAATGATTGTGTTTTGTTTTGCTTTTTTAAAATCATTGGANCCTAGTATACAGCAGATTAAAAATTCAAATCTATATCATCAGACTTTAATTCTATATTATAAACCATCTGAAGACATAACTTTGTTATATAAGCTATATCTTGGTTACTTGGAATTTTACCAGTTCATAAAAATACAAAAATGTTGCAAGTATTAGTGAGTACTTGATGACTGATCTGTTATACAAATGATTGTGTTTTGTTTTGCTTTTTTAAAATCATTGGAGTAGTTTGCTGGTTTCCCTGGTGGCTCAGATAGTAAAGAATCTGCTATAATGCAGGAGACCTGGGTTTGATCCCTAGTCTAGGAAGATCCCCTGCAGAGGGAATGGCTACCCATTCCAGTATTCTTGCCTGGAAAATCTCAAGGACAGAGAAACCTGGTGGGCTACAGTCCATAGGATCACAGAGAGGTGGAAATGACTGAGGAATAACACTTATTTTTTAGAATATATTGTGTCTATAATACATATTATATATAATATATAAGATATATATATTTTATACATGTATTATGTATAAAATAATAATACAAGGCTGTATAAACAACTGTTAGGAGCAGATTTAAAAGTGCATGAATTAATGTATTTTAATTCTTTAAAGAATTAAACTTTTTTTTTTTACCTAGCACTAGTGGAAAAGGCAATGGCACCCCACTCCAGTACTGTTGCCTGGGAAATCCCATGGACAGAGGAGCCTGGTAGGGTCGCGAAGAGTTGGACACACGGCTGACCGACTTCACTTTCACTTTTCACTTTCATGCACTGGAGGAGAAAATGGCAACCCACTCCAGTGTTGTTGCCTGGAGAATCCCAGGGACGGGAGCCTGGTGGGCTGCCATCTGTGGGATCGCACAGAGTTGGACATGACTGATGTGACTTAGCAGCAGCAGTAAACTGAAAGTGAAGTCACTCAGTCGTATCCGACTCTTTGCAACCCCATGGACTATAGCCTATGAGGCTCTTCCCTCCATTGGATTCTCCAGGCAAGAGTACTGGGATGGGTTGCCATTTCCTTCTCCAGGGGATCGTCCCGACCCAGGGATCGAACCCGGGTCTCCTGCATTCCAGGCAGACACTATAACCTCTGAGCCACCAGGGAAGCCCACAAACTAGACAAGTGAACTACAAAAAACAATCAAGACACTTCAAGGTAACATAAAATCAGGGTCAGTTTATTTATTTCCAGAAGGTATTTTTTATTTTAACCCCAATTTGATTTCAGGAACAAGAATAAGCAAGATATTTTAGAGNCCTCTGAGCCACCAGGGAAGCCCACAAACTAGACAAGTGAACTACAAAAAACAATCAAGACACTTCAAGGTAACATAAAATCAGGGTCAGTTTATTTATTTCCAGAAGGTATTTTTTATTTTAACCCCAATTTGATTTCAGGAACAAGAATAAGCAAGATATTTTAGAGCAGAGAGTGTAATGACCTTTACTTATTTCTTTGGTATATAAAAGTTATTCATTTCCCAAAGATTTCTGGGCACAGCACCAACATACAGCTGTTACGACTAAATTCAATTAAATCCTATCACTGAAAGCCCATACTTCATATTTACAACAAAGAGTAAAGAAAAACAATGGGAATTATTCTTAAGGAATATTGTGTCCAATCAAAAAATACCTCCCATTTTTCCTAGTGGGTATGCCATACTGAGACTTGCTAAATTGTAGAAAAAATNTTGGGGGTAGATGCTCGGGAACAGGGGGTTTCCTGAGGCTTGATCATGCCTTTGTGTATGCCAAGCCTCGTTCCTCATGACCTTTGCCATGGGTGGAGTTCCTCACACTGGCCCCCGGCATCTGCACACATTTTAAAAGTGTTGAAAGTGTTAGTCACTCAACTATGTCCAACTCTTTGCAAGCCCATGGACTGTAGCCCACCAGACACCTCTGTCCATGGGATTCTCCAGGCTAGAATACTGGAATGGGTTGCCATTTCCTCCTCCAGGGAATCTTCCCGACCCAGGGCCTGAATCCAGGTCTCCTGCATCTCCTGCATTCTCTACCACTAGTGCCACCTGGGAATGGGCTGGGAAGCCCCATTTTAAGTATATTCAAATATTCTCTATTTCATGATAAAGTAATTTTAGTTTTGTTATTAATTTTTCATGCTTAGTGTTTATGTGCTTTATAATGTTCCAGCTTTATTTTAGGTTATTTTTTATCTTTTATGGTAAAATTGCCTTATAACCAATTAGCTACGTGCAAAAATATCTGTGGCAAAGATGTCTACATCAAAGATTTGTATGGCAAAAGTACCTAGAACCAATTAAAGTGTAGTAAATTTTATTTGTGAGCTCCGTCCCAAGTGTCCCCTAAAGGGAGATTTGGAAAAGTCATTTGTGTTGGGCCTGTAGTGATACTGTTTCCCATAAAGATGGGTCAAAGCTTATATTCTGATTCATAAACAGGTATTTCAGCATTTCTTGAAATATACCAAATTTCTCTGTTTCCATGGGAAAAACATGTCAAAATAACCTAAGTATGACAAGACACAAGATAAGAGACTGATCTTGTGAGTTGTCTATGAGGATGAACAGCTTTTTTAAGTTTTTGTTTTCATACTTCCCTGCTGTTTCTACTGTGAATAACTTTCTAAAATTTTATTTTTAGTGTTATTCTAATAATTTCTACATGATACCTCTTTTCTTTAAATTGGTAGTTGAATTTCATTAAAATATCTTTAGATTTCAGGATCCTTAAGCACTTATATCCAATAAGAAGGAGTTATACCCCAACTTTCTGTTTATTTCACTTTTTTCATATTATATTTAAAATGTCAAAAATATTTTGCCTGAAGTCTCAGATGGGATATTAATTAGTATTATTATAGAGGTATTCAACCACAGGGACTATCTCATGAAAGTCTTCACTTAAACCTGTAAGTGGGCTTTTAGAGAGGTAAGGTATAACCTGGAGAGTTTTAAAAACCTTGAATACATATAGAAAAAAATTAAGTAAGTTTAATATAGTAAGTTTGTTCCAAGGGATTCACTAATTCCATACCTAATTTATGATTGTGGTTTATGAGCCATTTTATAATAATAGAAAATATAGTGCATGAATAGTCTTAAAGAATGTGATTTTACACATATGAGATTGTTTGGAGCTGACTGCACAAAGAAATGAACACTTGTTCTAGACAGGCATGTATACAGGAGTCCCTTAAATAATGTGTCAACTTTAGAAAGAAGGAAGTATGAGTATCTTACTGTTCACATGCAGTCAAGAAGAACATATTTTGTGAAAGTTATGTACCCTATTCTTGAGCCATATAATTATAACTTGTTAGGCATATACCTAACAAGTTTGGGACTTCATTAGAGATATTTCAGGTCATATTGTACTGTGGGGCTTAATTAAAATATGTTCATCAGCTAGTATTCAGATTTTATCAGCATTCAGCACCCAGTTTTATATTTTTCCACTTAATAAGCTCAGAAGACCTTGGATACTATGTTAAAGAGAATAAATAATAAATTCGTTTTGAGACATAAAGAAAATCTTAATGAGACTGGAAATTCAAGTATATATGAGCTGTTCCTACTTCCACCTGGAAACAAAATAAATTGAAAATAATATCAATAACAGCAGAAGAATACAGATAAAACACTTTACCATAAATGTATTAATATGAAGAAATAAAGCATGTTGATTTCATGCAAATTCAGAGAGCGACTCTATAACCATGGCTTCTAATGAGGCTCTCCAAGAAGACAACTATAATTTATGGTGACTGGAGTTCTCATGAGTTAGATTGCCCTGCCTGCCATTTCCACTAGAGTTGAGCTTGTCCTTCTTACACAAATAAAATGTTGACGGTGTTACTGACTATACGTTTGAATGGGAATAATTTGTCACCTGTTACCCATGTGATATGTACAGTGTATACAAAAGATTTTTTTTTTTAATGTTGCGCTTTAGAGCAGTCCACTTTCTGTGTCAGTGGCTCTTAACCTTGTAATCAATCTGCAGGCAGTTTTCCTGCTGAGCCATCACCCACCCATCCCCCTCCAATCACTCCAGGGCAACATGCTGACCCAGGCTGTTTTTCAGCTATTGATGTTGATGTTACATTTTCCCAAAGCAATTTCCAGCATTTACCTCATCCTGATTCCTAAGAGGCCATGCCCCTTTCTACTTTCTTTTGTAAGGACAAGGAGAAAAAATTACATCTAGGTTTTCTTTGCATTGTTGCTGTTTTAGCCTAAAAAGCAATCATGATAAAACATGTACATAGTTAAGACCAAAAAGTCTAGAATTAAGGCTTGCATGGTCTCATTAGACAAAATGATGTACAGGACTGTATGGATGATTTACAAATTGTGGGAATGGCAAAGTCTTATATCAACATAAAATGCACAGTTCCTTCAGCAAGCATGGTACATAAAAATATTCTGTGTTTTTCTGTCAACCTTCCTACTTTTCATGGGCCTCTAAATATTGAATATATGAAATGTGATTTGCCATTGAGGCATACTGTATGCTGTGGATGTTTTTATTTTCAGAATTCTCATGATTTTCATTTATTAGTTACAAAACAAGGAGATTTCTATAAATATACATATTGACACACATATTTGTGTATAGATGTTTTGTGCTTATAAATGTCAGTATCTAAGATATGTAATGGTTATAGAAAACACAAATGCCTTTGATAAGATTATATTCAGTAAA
>SJYA01001090.1:1184046-1236901 GCA_006410615.1 Neotragus moschatus
AACCAAATTCTGACTACTGAAGTACGTGCCAGTTCATTAAATCTTTACCTTTATAAAAAGATGCAGGTTTCTACATAGGCTGTCCTTTCATTGTACTTTCAAAAGCACTAGATAAAAAACTATTTCAATTCTTACTTAAAAGTTATGTTATTATTTTCTAAATTACATGCATATCATTTACTGGTCATTTTCTTTGTTTTCTACCTTATTTGGGCTTTGGCACTGCTATAATTAAAGTATTTAAAAACACTTATTGGATATCATCATGCTATTTGATCAAAGACTAGTTTAAGTCTCCATTAATCTATTAATAATTACTCTATCAATTACAGAGTAATTCAATTAGTCACCACCCTGAGTGGTTCATGGAATAAGTCAAAGTTCCCATCCTAACCAAAATCAGGTTTGAGAGGTAAATAAAGAAGATATGTTCATTCTACTTTTCATTGTGGTCTTATTTTTTAGGAACTCAGCATAAAGTCACTTAAATAACCCAATGAGAAAAATATGATTATTTTCACTAATAATTTTCAAAATTTTACATTTCTCTTCAGAAATGTTTTAATCTTTCTGACATAGGTTTTGGAGAGATTGGGAAATAGATTACCTATTAATTTGATATCAGTTTTAGTTACTTATAACTATAATTGTTTGAGAATAATTTTTCAAAACAATTCAAAACAAAATTTATATAGAATATTACAAAATTCTCATTAAAAATACAGAAAATTAAGTTATTTTTATTTATATATCATTAAGTAAATTAACATAAGGGTATTAGATTTAGCCCTTATAATATTATTTTATTACCTCCAAATATTTATAATGTTGGTTGTTTCATCTTTTTATTGAAATATAATTGATTTACAATGTTTCAAGTGTACAGCAAGATGATTCAAATATACATCTCTTTTCAGATTGTTTTCCATTATAGGTTATTACAAGAGATTGAATATAGTTCTCTATGCTATACAGTAGGTCCTTATTGGTTATTTATTTATATATACTATAATAGTATGTATATGTTAATCCCAAATGTATCCCTCCCCCACCATTTTACCTTTGGGAACATTGATCTGTTTTCTGTCTAAGTCCATTTCTGTTTTATAAATAAGCCATTTGTATCATTTTTTTAGATCCCACATATAAGTGATATCATATGATATTTGTCTTTGACTTACATAGTATGATAATCTCTAGATCATCCATGTTGCTGCAAATGGCATTATTTCATTCCTTTTTATGGCTAAGTAATATAATCATAATATAATAATACGTTCCACATCTTTATCCATTCTTCTACTGATGAACATTTAGGTTGCTTCCTTATATTGGCTATTGTAAATAGTGCTGCTATGAGCATGGAGTTGTTTCTGTCTTTTCAAATTAGAGTTTCCTCCAAATATATTCTTAAGAATGGGACTGATGGATCATATGGTAGCTCTATTTTTAGTTTTTTGAGGAACCTCCATATTGTTCTCTATAGCACTTCTACCAATTTACATTCCTACCAACAATGTAGGATGGTTCCTTTTTCTCCAAACTCTTCCCAGCAATTATTACTTTTTTTAAATTAAATTAAATTTAATTTTTTGTTTTCAGTTTTTTAATATAAATGTATTTATTTTAATTGGAGGCTAATTACTTTACAGTATTATATTGATTTTGCCGTATATCAACATGAATCTGCCATGGGTTTACACGTGTTCCCCATCTTGAGCCCCTCTCCTACCTCCCTCCCTGTGCCATCCCTCTGGGTCATCCCAGTGCACCAGCCCCAAGCATCCTGTATCCTGCAACGAACCTGGGCTGGCAATTAGTTTCTTATATTATACATGTTTCAATGCCATTCTCCCAAATCATCCCACCCTCTCCCTCTCTCAGACTCCAAAAGACTGTTCTATACATCTGTGTCTCTTTTGCTGTCTCTCATACAGGGTTATCGTTACCATCTTTCTAAATTCCATATATACCAGCAATTATTATTTAAAGACTTTTTGATGATGGCCATGAGGGAGACCTGGGTTTGAAGCCTGGATTGGCATTCCCTGGAGGAGGGCATGATAACCCTACTCTTGCCTGGAGAATCCCATGGATAGAGAAGCTTGGTGGGCTACAGTCCATGGGGTTGCAAAGAGTTGGACACGACTGAGCGACTAAGCACAGCACATTTTAAAACAGAGTGAAGTGATACTTCGTTATAGTTTTGATTTGGCATTTCTCTAATAATTAGTGATGTTGAGCATCTTTCATGTGTTTTTTTGGCCATATGCATGTCTTCTTTGGAGAAATGTCTATTTAAATCTTCTGCCCATTTTTTGATTTAGTGGGTTATTTTATATTGAGCTGCATGAGCTGTTTATATATTTTGGAGATTGATTCCTCAATGATTACCTCATTTGCAAATATTTTTTCCAGTTCTGTGAGTTGTTCTTTTGTTTATGATTTCCTTTGCTGACAAAAGCTTTTAAGTTTATTAGGTCACATTTGTTTATTTTTGTTTTTATTTTCATTAGTCTAGGAAATGGATCAAAGATTTTCTTGTGATTTATATCAGTGTGTTCTGCCTAGCATCCAGGCTTACATTTAGGTTTTCAATCCATTTTGAGTTGATTTTGTGTGTGTTGTTAGGGAGTGTTCTAATTCCATTCTCTTACATGTAGATGCCCAGTTTTCCCCATTCCATTTATTGAAGAGTCCATGTTTTCTCCATGGTATGTTCTTGCCTCTTTTGTTTTAGATTGATTAACTATAGGTGTGCGAGTTAGTTTGTGGACCTTCTGTACTGTTCCATTGATCTATATTGCTTTTTTTGTTCTAGTACTGTACTATTTTGGTGAATATAGCTTTATAGTCTGAAGTCAGGGAGCCTAACTCCTCCAGCTCCGTTTTTCTTTCCTAGGATTGCTTTGACTATATGGGGTCTTCTGTTTTTCCATACAAATTTACAATTTTTTTGTTGTTGTTCTAGTTCTGTGGGAAATGCTGTTGGTAATTTGATAGGAATTGCGTTGAATATATAGATTGCCTTGGGTAGTATAGTCATTTTGACAGTATTGATTCTTCCAGCCAAGAACATGGTATATCATTCCATCGGTTTGTAGCATTTTTTTAAATCAGTAGTTTATAGTTTTCATAGTATAGATCTTTTGCCTCCTTTAGGTACCTCTATTCCTAAGTATTCTATTCTTTTTGATGCAATGATAAATGGAATATTTTCCTTAATTTCTTTTTCTGATTTTTTATTGTTATTGTATAGAATTGCAGCAGATTTCTATGTATTAAGCTTGTATCCTGCAACTTTATTGAATTCATTGATGAGCTCTAATAGTTTTTTGATAACATCTTTAGGATTTTCTCTGTATAGTAACATGTCATCTGCAAACAGTGAGACCATTTCCTTATTATAACACAATCTTAGTATTTAAAAAGAGATGTACAATATTTTATAAATTATCTTATTCTTAGTTAACCATTTCATCCATAAATGTGAATTGTAGTTACTTAATATTTTCTTTAAGAAAAATGAAATGGCTATCTTTGTGTACATCCTGAGAAGGTGACCGAAATGTGCTATGATAAAAATTTGCTGGGAACCTAGTTTCCCTGTTTCCATATTTATATTTCTAACAGGTACTAAGAGAGTGATATTAGATTCTTCCCCCAGATTTACTTATTGTTTTACTGTTAACCAAGTTTTATATACCATTATGATGTCCTATACATTGTTTTGCACACATATTAACTCAGCCAATCCTCATAATATCTGTAAAATACTAACAACAGGGCTGTTGTCATTTTTTCACATGAAGACATTGAACTGTATAGAGGTAAAGTAGCTTGCCAAAGACATATAACTAGTAAGGAAGGATAGTGGCTGTTCGTGAACCCAGGCCATTCAGTTCTGCTAGAATAGGCTGGTTCTCACAATCACATCCCTGAAGATTGGAGCAGATTTTTAACTAGTTGCACCCCCAGTAAAAATTGCTACTTTGGCGATAACGATATTTCCTTGACCAGTACTGTCGTGTAGAGAAACATGAGAAAAGCAGCTAACATTTCCTGCTGTGACGCTCTGCAACATCCTTTGCCGTGGGTTGATTTTGTCCATTGAACATACTTAGGAAGCAGTTCCAGCTCAAGCCAGCAAAACTTTATTAAGAGACCATTACATGTTAGGCACTTTTAATACAGATCTGGACATGAGGTGCAGTGCCAGCCTATCCATGTGCCAGCTTAGTGCCCTAAATAACCTGTTATATCTCAGCCAAGCCTTGGGAGGTGAGGATCTAAAATAGCAGAAGCATGTTTGGAGTACACCCTTAGCTCAAAAACTCTGTGAGAGGGCAGAGTGGTCCTGGGCCAGGAATAGGCATAGGTCCAAAATAGAGGGCTTCTCTGGAATCACCCTGCATGCATGAACACAAGAGTGATATATCCTTGCAATGTCTCTGAGTCAAATCTGTATATCCCTGTTGCAGCAACCTCATGTGAAGTGTGGGATGCTGGTTATTTTTATGTGGAAAGAAGGTTTGCTTAGGCCTGGTATTCTAAGTTTATAATGTAACAAATTTTAGGACAAAATCCAGCTTGAAACAGATTGCTGACTATTTAAATAGAGGAGTTGACTTAACTGGAACAAAAAAGAAAAACATTTCTTGATCAGAAAAAAAAAAAAAAAAGTTGAGAAGGGGAGCAGTTAGACTGGGAGAAAAACAGATCTGTTAGAAAGAGCCAAGACACACAACTTAAGGAGAAAACATCTCCACCCAGCAGGAAACCGTGACTTTAAGAAATACCACTGCAAAAGATGCTACACGATTCCTCACTGCATCATCTTACCTCAGGACTTACATTTAGGCACTGAAGAATCCACTGGAGGTGTTTGTATTCTTGTGACAGTTTGAGTTCTTGTGTGTTTACAGCCTTGATGACAACACAGTGACTCAGAGTACTGTCAGATCTTTCTTTCTTTTTTTTTCCGTTTATTGTCAGCAACATTAAGAGCACTTTGAAGACCAGCCACTATGCCTAGATGTTTCTGCGCAATTAGATTTGGATTTAGGATTGCAATAGCAATCCATTCAGACAGCTAAAGAACAGAGAGGAAATGAAAGTTGAAAGACAGGGCTCTCCTAATATTGTAAAGCCTGAATTGTTGTTTGTTTGAAGCTTAGAGTGCCTTTATGCTTAACGAGTGTGGCAAGAAAGCTTTGAGACTCTTCAGAAATTTCTGAAAAAGAGAATGCAATGAGATCATTGCATGAGAGTCCATGCATGTGGTAGGACTTCGACTCAGAAAGACAGATTTGAATCTGGGGTCCTCCCTTTACTGACCACTGACCTTTGGGTCACATGCCATGTTAGCTCCATAGGCATCTGTTCTCACTAAGTGATACCCTGCCATATAAGAGTGTTCAGAGGAGTCACTGAAGACATACCACAAAGCATTTAGCAGAGCGGCAGCAACAGTTCCCCTTCCCAGGATACCATAATTTTGCCATCCTTCTTTGTTGCAGGACACACAAGATGTTTTAGGTGACATAATATATTATTTGGAAAACAGCAACAACAAATATTTTATATTTTTTTATAAACTTTCTAAGATATTTTAAGGCCGCATTAGGTGGTTTTCTGTCTTAATCCATTGTGCAATTTGAGCCTGATGTCATTAATGAATGTTCCAAAAAATGAGCAAAAAGCCCGTGTGAGTTTTTAGAAATATATTCCCATACCAGGAAACACTGGGAACTTTTTCCGTATCCTTCTTGGTAAGCATCTATGTCACTAAATATGGTCTATTCAGTGCATTTTCCTTAGTCCCCTCTTCTTAGGCATGGCCTCTGTCTGACCCATGACTGTCTATTTGTGGCTCTATACATCTCTCAGAATGGAGAAACTGAAATAGAAACAGGAGGTCAGAGTGGTTGAAAGCCACTGAGGTCACAAGTGGAATGATGGCAGTTGAAGAAGATAAGATCAAGGATGTACCAGGGTACTTAGTCATAGGAAGCAGGAAGAAGTAGTAGGCTATTGTAGGAATACAGGAAGCTATAGATCAAAGAACATTAAGACAACAAATGGTAAAGGTCTTATAAGAATTGTCCACATGGAAAACAAAGTTTCCTATAATTTTTCTGTTAATTAGCATCATAAGATATAAGAAAAGATGCATGAAATAGAGAACAAAAAGAGGAACACTAAACTGTTCAATGTGATGTAGTCTTCGTTGATGAAAATCACCCCTGTCTTTTGCATTTCAGTGTTGCATTTGAAGAATTTAATGTTTACTAAGTCACAATGAGCCTTAAGCCCTGTAATAAATATTTTGCAACAGTGAGCACATGATGACTACAGATCCCACATGCCGTTGATGCATTTTAATTCTCTCTCATTTTTAAAGAACACTTGACTTCCTCAACAGTTTTAGGATTGTAACTTTCTAGAATATGATTTTCAGTGGATAGTGATTACTATTTGTTGTTGTTCAGTTACTAAGTCATGTCCAACTCTTCACAACCCCGTGAGCTGTAGCAAGCCAGGCTCTTCTGTCCTACCCTAGCTCCTGGAGTTTGCTCAGATTCACATCTGTTGAGTCAGTGATGCCGTCCAACCATCTCATCCTCTGCCACCCTCTTCTCCTTTTGCCTTCAATCTTCCCTGGCATCACATCACGTCTTTTCCAGTAAGTCAGCTCTTCCCAGCTCTTCCTGTCAGGTGGCTAAAGTATCAGAGCGTCAGCATTAGCAACAGTCCTTCCAATGAATATTCAGGCTTGATTTCCTTTAGCATTTACTGCTTTGATCCCCTCACAAGTCCGAGGGACTCTCAAGAGTCTTCTCTAGCACCACAATTCAACCACACCGGTTCTTTAGCCCTTAGCCTTCTTTATGGACCTGCTCTCACATTCATAGATGACTACTGGAAAAACCAGTAGCTTTGACAATATGGGCCTTTGTGACTTCTCTGCTTTTTAATATGCTGTCTAGGTTTGTCATAGCCTTCCTTCCAAGGAGCAAATGTCTTTTAACTTCATGTCTGCAGTCACCATCTGTAGTGGTTTTGGCATCCAAGAAAGTAAAATCTGTCACTGCTTCTATTTTTTCCCTTCTATTTGCCATGAAGTGATAGGACTGGATGCCATGATCTTAAGTTTTTTGAATACTGACTTTTAAGCCAGCTTTTTCACTCTCCTCTTTTCACCCTCACCAAGAGACTCTCTAGCTCCTCTTTGCTTTCTACCATCAGAGTGATATCTTAAGAGAATGCTGATATTTCTCCTGGTAATCTTGATTCCAGCTTGTGATTTATCCAGCCTGGCATTTCACATGATTGCTATTATTCGTTATTTATTACTGAACCAATTAAAAGTTATGGAAATGGGGTTGATTTTTTTAAGTTTAATTATAAAACACCAAATATTTTATGACGTGATCACAACTACAATTTTATTCTTATTATTACTGAAGTGACCTGACCAACTACAATTTTATCTTTATTATTACTGAAGCGTCCAGTAAAGTCAGAAAATTGATTTATAAGCACAAACTCCAGGAGAAAATGACCAGTCTCGAGAAGGTCAGCCTTGCCAGTTCTGTACTATCTCCGTTACACAAAAACCACACGCTAGATGAATCAACTTAATATAAAATTAAATGGTAGAATGAAATGACTGCTCAGTTGTTCAAATTTTAAACTAGTTTTATCCACTGGCATAATCAAAATTACAAGCCAATAATAAACTCAGTCATCTATTTCAAAATAGAAATAATCAAGTGGATTTTTGGCTTTAGCCTTTATATTTCTTAATCTCCTGAGTTCAAAAGAATTACAAACTTATGATAGGCTCTGTTGTGGCATTTAAATGATGTCTTTTCTTTTTTGTAGGTGGATCTTCTAGTCCCTACCAAAGTGACTGGCATTATCACACAAGGAGCTAAAGATTTTGGTCATGTGCAGTTCGTAGGCTCCTACAAACTAGCTTACAGCAATGATGGAGAACACTGGACCGTATACCAGGATGAAAAACAAAGAAAAGATAAGGTAAGTCATTCTGGTGATTTATGACATGCAGAAGTAGAAGATCAAATTGTTTAACATTTTTAATTTCCTTGATTATTTTGATAATTAGGGATTGTAGAATTATAATTCGAAGTGAACAGATTTGATTACTAATTCTTTGTTTCTCATTCAGTTTCTTTGATTGTGTTTTAATTTGTAGATTTAATTTTTTGAGCCATAAAATGTTTTAATATTAAAATAATCAACATATATTTGTGTACCTAAACAGCACCATAAAATCTCTAATTATTTTTCAAAAAGTTCTTAGTGTGTTGACCATCTTTTCATAGCGTTTGGTGGTCTGAATGTCTTTGGGACCTTGGAGAATGAAAGTGCTCAAGGAAACTATCAATAGTTAATTGGATCAGGTGTTAAAATATGGCCTTACATTAATGAAATTGAATTTGTTGCTTGGAGTTTTTGTGCGAGAAATATAGCTTTCTGAAGACATCAGGAGAAATGAAATATCTTAGTTCAGTGATGTGGGGAGAAATATACTTTCATTCAAGTTCAGCATTTCTGGGCTAATAATGATTTTTTCCATTTTCTGTAACACCTTTATTTCCTTACTGTTGTTTGTTATTAACCAATAGAAAGGTTGGGAATATCTTTCTCTCTTCAAATATCCAAGGTGGAAGATTTAATTTTCCCAGAAATACTAAGATCAGAGTGGCTATTTCAATGGGTCTACAAAGTCTGAATTTGATTAACAGGAAATTCATTTTAGGGGAGATGTGTTTTTAGTTTTAGATTACAAAAACCACAATTACTTACCTTTTAATATCTCAGAACATGCCCATTTAGCATCTCAAGATGGACACATTCACTTAACATCTCAGAAAACACACATATTTTGAGCTTTAACATCTCAGAAATTGGTATATCTCAATATCACAATTTAATTGGAAGTTTACTATTTTCTAGAAGAATATAAAAAATGGCATGTTTTATAATCAGAGGCATTTTCAATTGAATGAATGTTGAATATTTAGTAAAATGTCTTCAAATTTTTTGTGTAGACAAATATCTGCTATAATTTATAGCAAATAACTCTTTCAATTCCTATTTTCACCTTTTACAGTAGGCATTTTTATGTGGAAAGAGTGAAGATATATTCTGTAAGGTGTAATTTTTCATAAATTATACAGTTCTTAAAATTATTTTTAAGGTAAGTATTCTTATCTATAATTCATGCAATATTCACTGAAAAGCATATATCTGTAATATTAAAATGCTTATGTAGTCCAATTTAGGGAAGAGGTGTAAACTATTGTGCTCATGAAGCACTTCATTATCTCCATTTATATTAAGCATATGATTTAATTATTATTTGTGAATAATTTTTAAATTTCATTAATTGATATATTGGATATATGTGTATTAATTCATTTTATTTCATTATCTCAGTCTAAAATGTACATAAAACTTTGGTGTCAAGTTGGCCAAGTAATTTGATAGTGTTTTTCTGGTTTCCTATATCCTTACTGATTTTCTATCTACTTTTACTATTAGTAACAGAGACAGTAATGTGAAAATCTCCAACCCTAATTGTTGATTTCTCTATCTCTCCTGGCAGTTATATTGGTATTTATTTCATGTATTTTGAAAGTCTGTTAAAAAATATATGAATCATTAGGGTTGTAATGTGTTTTTGATCAAATAACTTTTATCATTAGAATCAGATCAGTTCAGTTCAGTCACTCAGTCATGTCCGACTCTTTGCAACCCCATGAATCACAGCACACCAGGCCTCCCTGTCCATTACCAACTCCCAGAGTTCACTCAGACTCAGGCCCATCGAGTCCGTGATGCCATCCAGCCATCTCATCTTCTGTCGTCCCCTTCTCCTCCTGCCCCCAATCCCTCCCAGCATCAGAGTCTTTTCCAATGAGTCAATTCTTCATATCAGGTGGCCAAAGTACTGGAGTTTCAGCTTTAGCATCATTCCTTCCAAAGAAATCCCAGGGCTGATCTTCAGAATGGACTGGTTGGATCTCCTTGCAGTCCAAGGGATTCTCAAGAGTCTTCTCCAACACCACAGTTCAAAAGCATCAATTCTTTGGTGCTCAGCCTTCTTCACAGTCCAACTCTCACATCCATACCTGACCACAGGAAAAATCATATAGGACCTTCTTAATTCCCTGTGGTATTTCTGCTTTGAAACCTACTTTGCTTCCATCCATAAAGGTACTTTAGCTTCCTTTTGATTCGTACTGAATTGGTATATATTTTTCTCCATCTTTTTGCTATTAACTATTTCTGCTTTATATTTTAAATGCATTGTTTCTATCCAGCATAAGATTTTTTTCCTTTTTTCTAATTCAACTATCTCTGCTTTTCAATGGAGCATTTAGACCATTTTTGTTTGAGTATTAAAGTGATTGCGTTTAAATCTCATCTTGTTATTTATTTCCTATGTGTCTCATCTTTTCTTTCATTTTTTTCCCCATTTTCAGCCTTCTTTTGAATTAACTGAATTTTTTGAGTGATTCCATTGTGTTTCATTTGTTGACTTATTTGCCATAACTTTTATTTTAGTGATTGTTTTAGTTTGTGATATACATATGAATATGACAGCTGGCCAAACTCAGCCAATATAACTAGTAGTTTTAAAATTAGATATAGCTATTCTGTTTTTAATATTATAGATTGGTACATTGAAGAAAAACCTTAATAAATTCACTATTTATTACCAAAAAAAGCAACTAGCACCAGTAAACCAATAAACATAAGAATGCTGCAGTTACTATCATAATAAAAAAAATACCTTATGTATAAGAAGGAAGTATAGGGCATAAACATCTCTATTCCTACAGAGAAGATAATTTTATAAAATAAATGAGAAAATGGATTGCATGTGTTCTTTTAGCACTTGGAAATACAAGCATCTTACACACACACACCGATCAAAGTATATGTTTTTATATTTATATGTATGTGTGTGTGTATATATATATATATCTCCAAGTAGTTGTATTTTGTGTTGATATTACTATTAATACTAGGAAATTAAGTATGAAAGTGAAAGTGAAGTTGCTCAGTCGTGTTCGACTCTTTGCGACCCCATGGACTGTAGCCTATCAGGCTCCTCCATCCATGGGATTTTCCAGGCAAGAGTGCTGGGGTGGATTGCCACTTCAGTTTCATATATTTATAGAAGTGTTCTTTTTCTTCTTTCAAGAGGTCCTACACAACTCAGCAATTAACTTTTCTGAAGTTGAATAAACCATCTTCTCTTGATTTTTATTATTTATATCTTGTTTTCTGCGGTTACTTGCCATAAGAGGAAAAGGTCTTCAATAAATTCATTTCTTACAAGTATAAATTCAACCACAAGCTTTCATTCAAATAAATATAATAACTGAATGTTTCACGGCAAAACATATACCTGTGAAATGTTTTATATATGCACATTTCAAAGGAAATATTCACGAAAGTTACCTATCTTGTTTTCTGTTTTTACCCAACATTTCCTCTAATCAATTTTGGTGGCTATGGATGTGGAAGTTTAATGTAGATTTAGAAACAGGATTAATTTTAGGAAAACAATGACAAGGAAAAATTATGTATATGTATAGAAAGAAAGAAAATGAAGTCACTCAGTCGTGTCCGACTCTTTGCGACCCCATGGACTGCAGTCTACCAGGCTCCTCCATCTATGGGATTTTCCAGGCATGAGTACTGGAGTGGGCTTCCCTGGTAGCCCAGCTGGTAAAGAATCCACCTACAATGCGAGTGGACCTGGGTTCAGTCCCTAGGTTGGGGAGATACCCTGGAAAAGGGAAAGGCTACCCACTCCAGTATTCTGGCCTGGAGAATTCCATGGAGAGTCCATGGGGTCACAAAGATTTGGACATGACAGAGTGACTTTCAGGTCAATCAGTTAGATGTATATGTATCAGTTCAGTTCAGTTCAGTCGCTCAGTCGTGTTTGACTCTTTGCAAACCCATGAATTGCAGCATGCCAGGCCTTCCTGTCCATCACCAACTCCCAGAGTTCACCCAGACTCACATCCATCTAGTCCATGATGCCATCCAGCCATCTCATCCTCTGTCGTCCCCTTTTACTTATGCCCTCAATCCCTCCCAGCATCAGAGTCTTTTCCAATGTATCAGTTCAGTTCACTTCAGTCGCTAAGTTGTGTCCGACTCTCTGCGACCCCATGAATTGTAGCACGCCAGGCCGCCCTGTCTGTCACCAACTCCCAGAGTTCACCCAGACTCACGTCCATCTAGTCTGTGATGCCATCCAGCCATCTCATCCTCTGTCATCCTTCTCCTCCTGCCCCCAATCCCTCCCAGCATCAAAGTCTTTTCCAATGAGTCAACTCTTCACATGAGGTGGCCAAAGTACTGGAGCTTCAGCTTCAGCATCATTCCCTCCAAAGAAATCCCAGGGCTGATCTCCTTCAGAATGGACTGGTTGGATCTCCTTGCAGTCCAAGGGACTCTCAAGAGTCTTCTCCAACACCACAGTTCAAAAGCATCAATTCTCTGGCACTCAGCCTTCTTCACAGTCCAACTCTCACATCCATACATGACTACTGGAAAAACCGTAGCCTTGACTAGACGGGCCTTAGTCGGCAAAGTAATATCTCTGCTTTTGAATATGCTATCTAGGTTGGTCATAAGGAGTATCTAAATATATGCATGAATGTGCATGTGTGTATGCGTGTACATATACAACAAAAGTTACTTGCAAGAACAGAGATGCCTTGTTCTCGTCATTAAAATGAATGTCACTTTCTCATTTACCTTCTCTGAGCTTTCTTAAGAATTGACTTTAGTATTCTATTTTTAAACAAAATTCTACATTAAATCTTTTGCTATGGAGCATGTGATAATACTTCTCTCAGTACAATCCCTACATTCTTATCAATATTTTTTCTTTCTAGTCTACAATATTTTCTAACATTTAATTTTGTATTTCTTTCCAACATGGATTCAGATTCTTTCATTTAAAAGTCAAATGTTCCTTTGCTCTCATGAAAGTGACATTTGTTTTTGTACTCTTGGAGCTGTTTTACTGCAAATTTTAGCAGGAAAATTGCAAAATTTGACAGACACTTTCTGTATTTAATTTTTAAGGTTAGAAGCCAAAATAAAATAATAATAAATTTCAGGAAGAGTACCTCTATGGAAAAAGTAGAAATGAAAATCGGTTTTCTCAACCAATGTATTAGTCATACTATGGTTTTTAAGTAAACCTGAATTTACACCATGGGAGCTTTCTTCTTTGGGAGAAGAAAAAATTGCTGGTAATAGTCTATTTTGTCTCTCCCCTGAAATTACCCTGTTTTTTTTTAAAAAAAAAATAAGTTAAAAAACTGCAACTTCATTCTGGGTTTTCTGTAAAAGAAAATCCTAAACCCTGCTTTTTGTTGGTTCTTAAAAAGATGAATTCCGCATAGTCATCAAGAACTATTCTGCAACTTGGCGAACTCTCTAATTCAGTAGTAACCAAAATTTTCTGATTATAACACTCATGGGGCAGCTAGTTAAGAAACACAGTTTTCTGGGCTCTGCTTCAGACTGTGCAGGGAGGCTCTGGGAATTTGAATGTTTACCAAAGCCTAAGCTAATTTAAATAATAAGCAAAGATGACTCTAATCAATACCAAAACTCAAATTAAGCTTTCCGAACTAAATGCAGTTTTGTATTTTTCTAATGAGAATGGAACTTATTCCTTAGGGTTTTGTTTGGCCTCTAATTTGTCAGCAGAAATCAATATGGATTGGTGCTTCCAAAAGCAGGTTTAGATTTTGACATGTTTACCAGTCATCTTATGAACACCGGAAAGTAACAGGTACTAGTTTTAAACAAACTTTAAATTTAAATAGATTTAAGTAGTTAGGAATACAGATTTTGTGGGAAAGCATCTAGAAGAATGTGAAATACATGTTCTACAGTTATAGTCTCCTCCATGCCATATATAAGGTGGCAGGGGCAGGGGGTGGATGTCTGAATATGACATAGTGGCTCAAAGAACTCTCAGCCTAATAAGGAACTCAGAAAAGTTGGAAAAACTTCGATTCATTCAGCTTATGTTAAAGAATCAAAATATCCTCTACCCAGTTTACTCTTTGATAAAAACAACTCTAGGAAAGAAGTAGCACAGATGTCCATTTCAAAAAGTTTGTGACTCTCCAATAGAAAAAAAAAAAAAATTCCTTGACCTTCCCTCTTGCCTTTCTTTTCTCAACTCAGTGTGAAAAAGAGAAGCAACAACATAACAGGCCTTATTAAAAAAGCCTGCAAATCTGTATCCGAGAGTATATTCAAATCCAAGAGTAATTACAAATGCCACAGGGCATGCTCTCTTTTCTGCTGATGCTAGCACTCCCGGGTAGCTGAAATTAAATTTGAATACTTAAAGCCTTGAAAGTCCAGCTCATCAGTGAAGCAAACTGAAGAAGACATCATTCCAGCAGTCAGTACCCATGCTGGTCCTTTGAAATTTGATTTGGACCAGAAATTTAGAACCTGAAGAATGCCTAAGTGCAACCAAAAGTGGAGTCCAGCTGCTTGCCACTCGCTGGTCCAAAGGCCAACTCCTGCCCTGACAATCAGAGGACAAGAGCTTTTATAGACTGAGGGAGGAGGCTACATGTAGAAACAGTAGTCAACTCTTGACAGTTGACTTGGAATTGGTCATTGGTGGCCTGACCAGCATCATCTTGATTACTTTAGGTTCAGTTAATCTTCAGTTCTGCGTTTGGTTTGTGCTCGTTTCCTTGAGGCCAGTTCTTGGAATGTGGCAGCTTATATCACGGCTAGTGCGAGTTTCAGCATCTAAAGGAGAGGCTCATAAGATATACCTCAGTATTATCTATAGCCCTTGAGGAGGAACGGAAGGGCTATGCTTAATAGTCTTATTAAGTTATTAGTCCTTGGTCTCTTTGTTTTCCTTTGTTCCTATATTGTCTCACTTCTGATTAAACTTAGTCTGGGCTACAGTTTTTCCACAGAAAAAAGCAGGCAGAGGACTTGTGGAGTAAGGAAAAGAAGGTCCTGCTTCATTTCACTAGGAAGTAAATAAAAGGAATTCTCAGGGGCAGTCACTGAGGAGGATGCTAGCAGGATAAAATGAAAGGGGTGAATTAGTCTTTCAAGGAGGACCAGCTGCATGTTTTGGAATAGCAAGATAAAGGGCAATCTCTCCATCTTGCATGGACACCCTTCGTCTGATTCATTCAGAGTCCTCTTGCTGTATTCAAATAAGGCAGGAAGGGAAAGAGAAGCTGATTTCCAAGGATTAATTGACATCACACAAAACACTTGAATTTAAAAATAGCAAGTGACTTGTGCCCCTATTTGCTAGAGATTCGTGATATAGACACAGTAGTGTACTTACTCAGGGATCTGGTGAGTGACTTAATTGGAAGTTAAAGAGACAAGGATATAGTTTCAGCATTGTCTGAATTTAAGTACAGTGTTATTTAAATAAACACCATCTGGTATCAGCTGTTATTTACAATTTTATCTGCTTTCTTCCCTTGTTGTAATTCAATATTATGGGACCCGACTACTATATAGTTGGTGTAAAGAATACAGNACTTACTCAGGGATCTGGTGAGTGACTTAATTGGAAGTTAAAGAGACAAGGATATAGTTTCAGCATTGTCTGAATTTAAGTACAGTGTTATTTAAATAAACACCATCTGGTATCAGCTGTTATTTACAATTTTATCTGCTTTCTTCCCTTGTTGTAATTCAATATTATGGGACCCGACTACTATATAGTTGGTGTAAAGAATACAGAATTGCCTATGTTCACATAAATGGGAGTGTTATAGGATTTTGAAACTTAGGACACCACCTGAGAATGTTCATATTCTGGCAGATTATAAAGTTCAATGATGAGCTGGCACTTTTAAATTTTAAATTGTACTAAATATCTCTGCCCAGGTGTAGATGTAGATCAGTTCAGTTCAGTCGCTCAATCGTGTCCGACTCTTTGCAACTCCATGAGTCACAGCACACCAGGCCTCCCCGTCCATCAGCAACTCCCAAAGTTCACCCAAACTCATGTCCATTGAGTCGGTGATGCCATCCAGCCGTCTCACCCTCTGTCGTCCCCTTCTCCTCCTGCCCCCAATCCCTCCCAGCATCAGGGTCTTTTCCAATGAGTCAACTCTTCACATCAGGTGGCCAAAGTANAAGTTGCTCAGTCGTGTCTGACTCTTAGCGACCCCATGGACTGCAGCCTACCAGGCTCCTCTGTCCATGTTAATGTTACAATTCCACTTTTAACACAATAAAAACTGCATGAAATTAAGGAATTAAAAGATTAAAAGTTCAGTTATTTCAATATATACACTAACTGTAAAATTCAAGGAAGCTCTGTAATTCCTTGTTGTTGTTGTTCATTCACAAATTTGTGTCTGACTCATTGTGACCCCATGAACTGCAGCACACCAGGCTTACCTGTCTGTCACCATTTCCCAGAGTTTGCTCAAACTTTTTCCATTGAGTTGGTGATGTCATGCAACCACCTCATCCTCTGTTGCCCCCTTCTACACCTGCCCTCAATCTTTCCCAGCATCAGGATCTTTTACAGTGAGTCAGCTGTTCACATCAGATGGCCAAAGTATTGGAGTTTTGGTTTTAGCATCAGTTACTCCAGTGAATATTCAGGGTTGATTTTCTTTAGCATGGACTAGTTTGTTCTCCTTGATGTCCAAGGGACTCTCAAGAGTCTTCTTCAGCACCAAAATTCAAAAGCATCAATTCTTTTGCACTCAGCCTTCATTATGGTCCAACTCTCACATCTATACATGACTACTGGAAAAATCATAGCTTTGACTATATGGATAGTTGTCTTGTCAGCAAAGTGATTTCTCTGCTTTTTAATATGCTGTCTAGATTTGTCACACCTTTTCTTCCAAAGAGCAAGCATCTTTTAATTTCGTGGCTGCAGTCACTATCCACAGTAATTTTGGAGCCCAAGAAAATAAAACCAGATAGCATTCCCACTTTTTCCCCTTCCGTTTGCCATGAAGTGATGTAATCTGATGCCATGATCTTCGATTTTGAATGTTGAGTTTTAAGCCTGCTTTTTCACTCTCCTCTTTCACCCTCATCAGGAGACTCTTTATTTCCTCTTCACTTTCTGCCGTTAGAGTGGCATCATCTACATATCTGAGGTCATTGATATTTTTCCCTGCAGTCTAGATTCCAGTATGTGATTCATCCATGCTGGCATTTTGCATAATGTACTCTGTATATAAGTTAAATAGACGGAGTGACAATATACAGCCTTGATGTATTCTTTTCCCAGTTTTGAAGCAGTCTATTGTTCTATGTCTGATTTTGACTGTTGCTTCTTGACCTGCATACAGATTTCTCAGGAGACAGGTCAGGTGGTGTGGTATTCCTATCTCTTTAAGAATTTTCCATAGTTTGTTGTGATCCATACAATAAAGGCTTTAGGATAGTCAATGAAGCAGAAATAAATGTTTTTCCAGAATTTCCTTGCTTTCTGTGTGATTCAGCAAATGTTGGTAATTTGATCTCTGGTTCCTCTACCTTTTCTAAATCAGCTTGCACATCTGAAGTTCTTGGTTCATGAACTGCCAAAGCCTAGGCTTCAAAATCCTTGAAGAATTTTGAGTATTACTTTGCTAGCATGCAGAGAAGGCAATGGCACCCCACTCCAGCACTCTTGCCTGGGAAATCCCATGGATGGGGGAGCCTGGTGGGCTGCAGTCGAGGGGGTCGCTAAGAGTCGGACATGACTGAGCAACTTCACTTTCACTTTTCACTTTCATGCATTGGAGAAGGAAATGGCAACCCACTCCAGTGTTCTTGCCTGGAGAATCCCAGGGACGGGGGAGCCTGGTGGGCTGCTGTCTGTGGAGTCGCATAGAGTCGGACACGACTGAAGCGACTTAGTAGTAGTAGTTGCTAGCATGTGAAACGAGCACAATTGTATAGTAATTTGAATATTCTTTGATGTCGCCCTTCTTTGGGATTGGAATGAAAACGGACTTTTTCCAGTCCTGTGGCCACTGCTAAGTTTTCCAAATTTGATAGCATATTCCTGGCAGCACTTCCATAGCATCCTCTTTTAGGATTTGAGATCGCTCAGCTGGAATTCCGTCACTTCCACTAGCTTTATTCTTAATAATGCTTCCTAAGGCCCACTTGACTTCCCACTACAGGATGTCTGGCTCTAGGTGAGTGTCCACACCATCCTGTTTATCTGGGTCATTAAGACTTTTTTTGTACAGTTCTTCTCTGTATCCTTGCCACCTCTTCTTAATTCCTTATGTGTGTGTGCTGTGTGCTCAGTTGTGTCCGACTCTTTTTGACCCCATGGACTGTAGCCTTCCAGGCTCCTCTGTCCATAGGATTTTCCAGGCAAGAATACTGGATTGGGTTGCCATTTCCTAACCCAGTTGATCTTCCAGACCCAGGGATCAAACCTGAGTCTCTTGTGCTTCCTGCACTGAGAGATAGATTCTTACCATTAAAACCACCTGGGAAACCCAATTCCTTATATAGCTTTTAAAATGGTGCCAAAAATATGGGATCCCTGTAAATTTTGCTTAGGTCGCTGACCAAGAAGACCACATCTCAGAAAGTGTTCCAGTGAACAACTGTTTCATCAAAGGGGATGTTGTTTGCAGAGCAAGATCTGCCTGTTGGATTGGGAAAGGGCAGCCACAGTGAACAAATTTAAATTCAGAAAGTAGACTATTTTCACCAGTGAGCACTGGGAAAGCAGTTGTTCATGGTACATAAAGAACATAATGGGGACTCACTTAAAGTCAGTTGTAATGTGGGGGGCTGGGGTCAGAAACAAGGCCAAAGCCCAGATGCAAGTCCAGAGGCAAAAGGGCTGGATCATCTGTAAAAAGACCTCTGTTTCCATTTCCATGTTTAACGCAAGCTCCAGATGGTCTGCCTACTCAAAGATGTCCGTTCCTGTACCTAGGGTGATGAAGAGTTTAAGAGCAGAAGAGAAAGAAAGGAACAGGAAATGGGGCTTATGGGATGGAGGTGAACAGGGAGAGAGTTAGTTAGTAACTTAAGGAACTACAAGTGTACAGTCAAGTAACTACCTGTCTGTTAGAAGTAAAGGACAAGCTGGAGTGATGGAGTAGCCAGCCACAGGAGTAGTCACGAGCCAGTGTATCATAAGACGCGCAATAATTTTGAAAAGACATTAGGTTTATTTGGAGACAGAATTAGAAACCTAATTGTCTTTCTTCATGGATCAATTTTGAAGGTGCAAAGAAAACTCTTTTATATGTCAGTTCACATTCTATAATATTAAAAAAACTAGCCATGTAAAATATATGGTTAATTCTGGCCAGTGAAGTGTTTAAATATCTTAGAAGACATTGTTTTAATGTTCATTTAAAACAAAAAGGGAAAGCAGAGTGCTTCTCTAAGGACGTATCATCAGATAATAGAAGAAAAAAAAAAAGAAAGCAATCAAACATCAGGTACAAGATCCATAAAACTCACCAATTTGGAGTGGGTTGGAGGAGGAAAAACATCCCTGCCACTATGACTCATATTTAGTGACAGGTAACATCCCAGCACAGATGCTGGGGAACATCATTCTCAGTTTATAGGGAAGTTTATAGGGAAAAGAGAAAACAATATGGATACATGCAGGAATGAGGAACGAATATGTCTGTTCTTTGTTTTAACTATATATGTCTCATTTATGTATAAAACTCAACTTCTTTATTTTAAAAAAAATTTTATAAACTACCTTAAAGTCTGAAACAATATAGTCTTTCTAGTCAACAGATGTTTCTGCATGAATAAAAACAAAAATGCGTGAAAAGCACAGGGAATATGTTGCATAGTTTTTCAAGTAAAATGTTCATCAGTAAAAAATATTTTTTTATGATTACTGGCTTTATTGTCTTATTTAATTCCAATATTCAAATACCAGACAACTTAAAATTTCATGATTTTTGTCTTTCTAATCCACCATCACTCACCAAAAATTAACAAAAATTTCCTCACTGAAAATTCTGAATGTCTCACGTTCATGTTTGACTTCTGTATTATGAGGCACAGTTGCATAAGGATGATATTTTTTAATGGAAAAGAATTACTTTTTATTTAGTTCATTCTTGGGTAACTGCTGTGAGGACTGTCAAATGTTAGACCAACTATGAGCCTATGCATCAGTTAAAAATATTAAGACATAAAAATATATATATATTTTTTAATTTCACATGTATAATATGTACATGTAAAATACATCCTTGCTATAAAATATCCTTGTATCTTATTTCTAGCCTAGTTTTTTAATATTTACCTGTGCTATTTTTTATATTCTTTTCCATTATAGTCCGTGACAGGATATTGACTAGAGTTCCCTGTGCTCTGTAGTAGGACCGTGCTGTGTATCCATCCATTCTACATACAGTAGTTTGCACCTGCTAACTCTAAACTCCCAATGCAAATCCCTACCGTCGGGCCCTCCCCCTCAACAAATACAAGTTTGTTCTCCATGTCTATGAGACTGTTTCTATTTTGTAGATAGGTTCATTTGTGTCATAGTTTAGATTCCACATAAAAGTGACATCATTGATGTCTTTCTTACTCTGTCTGTCTTTCTTCGCTTAGTATGATCATCTCTAGGTTCATCTATGTTGCTGAAAATGGTATTATTTCATCCTTTTTCATGGCTGAGTAATATTCTGTTGCTCAGTAATATTCCATATATGTGTGTGTGTGTGTAAAACACCTTCTTTATCCATTCCTCTGCCAGTGAACACTTAGGTTTTTTCCCTGTCTTGGCTATTGTGAATAGTGTTGCTATGAACATAGTGGTATATGTAACTTTTTGAATTAGAGTTTTGTCTGGATATATGCCTAGGTGTGGGCTTGATGGATTAGTTTTTTTAGTAATCTCCATATTGTCCTCCATAGTGGCTGTACCAACACACCATTCCCCCTAACAGCATGGGAGAGTTCCCTTTGCTCCACACTCTCTCCAACACTTTTATTTGTGGACATTTTAATGGTTTTGACTTGCTTTTTGCTAATAAATAGCAGTGTTGAACATCTTCTCTTGTGCGTGCTGNTCCTCCATAGTGGCTGTACCAACACACCATTCCCCCTAACAGCATGGGAGAGTTCCCTTTGCTCCACACTCTCTCCAACACTTTTATTTGTGGACATTTTAATGGTTTTGACTTGCTTTTTGCTAATAAATAGCAGTGTTGAACATCTTCTCTTGTGCGTGCTGCCCATGTGTATGTCTTACTTGGAGATGTATCTCTTTAGGTTTTCTGCCCATTTTTCTATTGGATTGTTTATATTTTTGTTACTCAATTATATATTTTGGAAATTAATCCTTTGTTGGGTGCATCATTTGTAAATATTTTCTCCCAGTCTGTAGATTGTCTTTTCTTTTTGTTTATCCTTTCCTTTGCTGTGCAAAACCTTTTAAATTTGATTAGGTTCCCATTTGTTTATTTTTGTCTTTAATTATATTGCCTTGAGAAACTGATATAAAAAATATTAGTACAATTTATGTCAGAGAATAGATATTCTCTGCTAGGAATATTATGCTGTCATGTCTCATATTTAAGTCTTTAAGCCATTTAAACTTTATTTTTATGTATGGTTGAAGGATATGTTCTAACTTCACTGATTTAATGTCCAGGTTTCCCAAAATCACGTGCCAAAGAAAACAGTCTTTTCACCATTGTATATTCTGGGCTCCCTTGTCAAAGATTAATTAACCATAGGNGTCAGAGAATAGATATTCTCTGCTAGGAATATTATGCTGTCATGTCTCATATTTAAGTCTTTAAGCCATTTAAACTTTATTTTTATGTATGGTTGAAGGATATGTTCTAACTTCACTGATTTAATGTCCAGGTTTCCCAAAATCACGTGCCAAAGAAAACAGTCTTTTCACCATTGTATATTCTGGGCTCCCTTGTCAAAGATTAATTAACCATAGGTGTGTGGGTTTATTTCTAGGCTCTCTGTTCTGTTCCATTGACCCATATGTTAATTTTGTGTCAAAATCATGCTGATTTGATTACTGTTTTTGAGTAGCTTTGCAGTATTGTCTGAAGTCTGGCTGGGGTTATGCCTCCTGCTTTGTTCTGTTTCCTCAAGATTGTTTTAGCGATTCTGTGTCTTTTATGGTTCCATATACATTTTAGGATTCTTTGTTCTAGCTCTGCGAAAAATGTCCTGGGTAATTTGATATGGAGCACATTAAATCCTTAGATAGCTTTGGATAGTGTGGCCATTTTAACAAAATTAATTCTTCCAATTCAAGAGCATAGGATATTTTTCCATTTCTTTGAATCCTCTCCAATTTTTTATAAATGTTTTATATTTCTTAGCATATAAGTCTTTCACCTTCTTGATCAGGTTTATTCAAATTATTTTGGTTTTTTTTGCATGTGATTTTAAAAGGGTTTTTTAAAATATATATTTCCTTTCAGATTATTGTAAAGAATTGCAGTAGACTGCTGTATGTTAATCTTGTCTCTTTCTGCCTGGCTGAATTCATTTATCAATTCTAGTAGTTTTTGTGTGGAGTCCTTACGGTTTTCTATATACAGTATCACATTTCATCTGCATAAGGACACTTTTACCTCTTCCTTTCCAATTTGGATCCCTTTTACTTTTTTCTTGACTGTTTTCTGTGGCTAGGACTTCCAATACTATGTTGGATAGAAGTGATGAGAGTGAGCATTCATGTCTTATTCAAGATTTTATCAGGAAAGCTTTCAGTTTCATCAAGATATTATGTTGGTGGCGGGTTTGTCATAAAGAGCTTTTATTAAGTTGAGATAAGCTTCCCACTATACCCGCTTTAGTAAGAGTTTCTGTGATGAATAGATGATGAATTTTATCAAATGCTTTTTCTGTACCTATTGAAATGATCATGTGGTTTTTGTTTTTACTTTTATTGATGTGGTGTATCACATTACTTTGTATATCTTAAACCATCCTTGTGAACCGGGGATGAATCCAACTTGGTCATGGCATATAATATTTTTATGTGTTACTGGATTCAGTTAGCTAGTAGTTTTATTGAGAATTTTACATCTATACTCATCAAAGATATTGGCAGGTAACTTAGGTTTTGGTAATGTCTTTGTCTGGTTTCAGTATCAGAATGATGGCGGCTTCATAGAATGTCTTTGGGAATGTTCGTCCACTTCCTCATCAGTCTTTTGGAAGACTTTTGAGAAGGATCAGCATAAATTATTTGTATATTTGGTAGAATTTGCCTGGGGAAGTCATCTGGTCCTGGACTTTTCATTTGTAGGGAGTTTTTAATTACAGATTCTAGTTTACTTCCAGCTATCAGTCTGTTCACATTATTTGTTTCTTCTTGATTCAGTTTTGATGGGGTGTATGTTTCTAAAAACTTATATATTTCTGGATTGTCAAATTTGTTCTCATATTAATTGTCCATTGTATTCTCTTTTTTTGTTGTTTGTTTGTATTCCTGTGGTATCAGTTCTTATTTCTCCATTTTCATTTTCTATTTTGTTTATTTGGGTTATTTCTTATCAGTGAGACTCACCAGAAATTGCCAATTTTGTTTACCCTTTCACAGAACCAGTTCTTGTTTTTATTGATTTTTCTGTTGGTTTTTAAATCTCTATTTGCTTCTCTCTGATCTTTATTCTTGGCTTCTTTCTGCTGACTTTAAGTTTAGTTTGTCCTTTTTCTAATTATTTTAGGTGATATATTGGGTTGTTTACTAGAGTTTTTCTTGTTTTTTGAAGAAGTCCTCTATCACTATGAAATTCCCTCTAAGAAACTGCTTTTGCTGTATCCTATAGATTGTGTATGGTTGTGTTTTCATTGTTATTTGTAAGACATAAAAATTATTTTTTGGAGGAGAGGCAAAAGGCAAACTGTTTTTGAGTGCTGTGAATTTATTAAATTTCAACAAAAGAAAAAATATATGTCTTGAATGGTGATAGGCTCCCAATAGAATGGTCAAGGCCATCAAACTTTAATAAATTGTTAAAAATTCATGTATTATTATTCATAAAAAGGAAGTGATGAACCTGATTAAAATAAGAGAGCTTAACTGTGAAAAAAATTTTATTATTTTTTACTAGAAAAATTACAAAATTCTATTTAATGTGAATCTGGTAGTTTTCATTCCTCCTACTATGGAAATGAGTACTTGATCAGTATAAGNATGGCATATAATATTTTTATGTGTTACTGGATTCAGTTAGCTAGTAGTTTTATTGAGAATTTTACATCTATACTCATCAAAGATATTGGCAGGTAACTTAGGTTTTGGTAATGTCTTTGTCTGGTTTCAGTATCAGAATGATGGCGGCTTCATAGAATGTCTTTGGGAATGTTCGTCCACTTCCTCATCAGTCTTTTGGAAGACTTTTGAGAAGGATCAGCATAAATTATTTGTATATTTGGTAGAATTTGCCTGGGGAAGTCATCTGGTCCTGGACTTTTCATTTGTAGGGAGTTTTTAATTACAGATTCTAGTTTACTTCTAGCTATCAGTCTGTTCACATTATTTGTTTCTTCTTGATTCAGTTTTGATGGGGTGTATGTTTCTAAAAACTTATATATTTCTGGATTGTCAAATTTGTTCTCATATTAATTGTCCATTGTATTCTCTTTTTTGTTGTTTGTATTCCTGTGGTATCAGTTCTTATTTCTCCATTTTCATTTTCTATTTTGTTTATTTGGGTTATTTCTTATCAGTGAGACTCACCAGAAATTGCCAATTTTGTTTACCCTTTCACAGAACCAGTTCTTGTTTTTATTGATTTTTCTGTTGGTTTTTAAATCTCTATTTGCTTCTCTCTGATCTTTATTCTTGGCTTCTTTCTGCTGACTTTAAGTTTAGTTTGTCCTTTTTCTAATTATTTTAGGTGATATATTGAGTTGTTTACTAGAGTTTTTCTTGTTTTTTGAAGAAGTCCTCTATCACTATGAAATTCCCTCTAAGAAACTGCTTTTGCTGTATCCTATAGATTGTGTATGGTTGTGTTTTCATTGTTATTTGTAAGACATAAAAATTATTTTTTGGAGGAGAGGCAAAAGGCAAACTGTTTTTGAGTGCTGTGAATTTATTAAATTTCAACAAAAGAAAAAATATATGTCTTGAATGGTGATAGGCTCCCAATAGAATGGTCAAGGCCATCAAACTTTAATAAATTGTTAAAAATTCATGTATTATTATTCATAAAAAGGAGGTGATGAACCTGATTAAAACAAGAGAGCTTAACTGTGAAAAAAATTTTATTATTTTTTACTAGAAAAATTACAAAATTCTATTTAATGTGAATCTGGTAGTTTTCATTCCTCCTACTATGGAAATGAGTACTTGATCAGTATAAGACAGAAACCATGTCATTATTTTGGTTGTTAGAACTATGCATTGACCTTTGACTAAAATACAGCAAAAATATGAGTTCATTTCATTTCTAAATAATTACCAAACAATCAATATTGAAGGTAATAATTCCTCAGGGACACTGTACACAGTGCACACACCAGTTTTCCTAGCCTCCATCACACTATCACCTACAATATGTTGAGCAATTAAGTCTCTAATCCTTTTAAAATGAATTAACATTTGTGTCTATTTTGTCATAGTTTAAATCTGAGAGAGAGTAAACAATAAACAATACCTGCTACAGGTCTATGTTTATGGGAAACCATAAAAGAATTTCTGACTCTACCACCACCCTATAAAAGGACCCATTTGACAGTGACTCTCACGTATTTCCTTTTGTTAGAACTCAAAGAGAAAACATACTAATATGGATTGTGCACTCTTGAGATGCATGTCTGTGCAAAACCCCTTGGGGTCTTTATTAAAGAGGCAATGCCTTTCTCATCATTAAAAGCTTCTGATATAATCTGAGGCTCAAAACTGATTTAAATATATCTTTAAAAAATAAAAGATTAACCCAGGAATTATACCTGCATGAAAGGGCATTCCTCCCACACTTTCTATAACTGTGAACAGATTACTATACCCCAGAAGACCAAACAGAAATAATTTCCTACTTTACAATAAAACTAGAAGCAAAATTAATTTCATACAGATNTCTGATATAATCTGAGGCTCAAAACTGATTTAAATATATCTTTAAAAAATAAAAGATTAACCCAGGAATTATACCTGCATGAAAGGGCATTCCTCCCACACTTTCTATAACTGTGAACAGATTACTATACCCCAGAAGACCAAACAGAAATAATTTCCTACTTTACAATAAAACTAGAAACAAAATTAATTTCATACAGATAAATGAAATGTTAATAATAAAAGGAGACATTCCTCCTGAGTGAGTAAAAATGTTACTTTTACATACAAATATTGTACCTTTTTTTGTTTTTGATAGTTCATCACTATAATAGCAAAGTTGACTTTCCTTCCTAATATCAAATATATTTTTAAGAATCAGTAAACACTTACATCATTGAGATAAAGACTCGGGAGTCAGTTCAGATCAAAACAGAGTTTGTACTTGCTCAACTCAGGGCCAGGATTCCCTGGTTGCCAGATTTAGCAAATAAAATATAGGGGCTTCCCTGGTGGCTCAGATGGTAAAGAATCTGCCTGCAGTGCAGGAGACCCAGGTTGGAGGTTAGACAAATAGAACATCTGTTAATTAGCATTTCAGATAAACAGTGCAATTTTAGTATAAGTATATCCCATAACTTATAATCTTGCAGCCTTGTCTCCATTAAAGATCTTCCAGTTTCCCAGCTAGACCAGATGGTCTCCTGAGAATATACAGAAGAGCGGAGACAGGAAAAGGCCTTATTTCTGTGCCTAAATACACAGGCACCCACACGCAAACCACACCTCACCCACACCCACACTCTGCTTCAGCTCTGAGATTCCCCTCGGCCACCTCCTCATCCATATCCAGGATTATCTTCTCCTTCTCCCTAACACTGTTTTCTCCTTGGTACTATTTTAGCTTAGAAGACACATGGCCAAATGCCTAAATCACTGCTGTTCTCATACATATAGCTCTGTACTAAGTCATTTCTGACCAAGATAGGTGAAACTTTCCAAAGAGACACACGGTGATTAAAAGGTTCCTAATGTGGGGTGGAAATTATCAGATACCAATTTCTCTACTGTCATTTCGATATTTACTATGAAGGGATTGAAATCATAGCATAAATTGTTTGGATAAAATACAAAATGACTGGTGTCATTTAGGAAATTCTGAGAGATGAGCATTGAGCTTCAAAAGAGAGACAGGAAGTTCCATATTTTTATAGAGAATGGGAAAGAGAGATCTTTGAAAAGCAGAGATTTTTTTTTTCCCAGTTCTTTTTGATTCCCCCCTATCGGAATATTTCTTATGACAATCAAGATCCCAGTGGCTAGAGAGCAGATAGTTTAAATATATAGCAACAATTTAGAATGTCATATTTTATGTTTCATAAATCTTTATAGGCAATCATCCTATGTGATATATTTCCTAGGATATTCTTGTAACTTAAGGAAATTTTCATCATAAAAATAAGTTAATATGGCGGTGTGTCCTACCTACTGACTTTTAGAGTGAACATTCAAAGTGCCAGTCAGTTGAGGGGAAGAAAGGTAACAGTCAACAGAGTTAGAACTTTTACTTTGGTTTTTCTCTGGATCTTTTTCCAAGGTCAACAGCTATTAATAAAAGTCATGTGATTTCTCAGAGGAGTTCTTCTGGCTCTTTCAAGCTGCCAGGTCTCCAGCTACTTGGTGCAAAGGTTATGCTAGAAAACCACAGAAGGAAGAGAGGTGGAATTTGGTCCCCAGGCCCGTTCCCCCTTTCCTCAGGTTGGGCTGAATCTTTGTTATTGTTAAGCTACTGAGTCACGTCTGACCTTTCTGTGACCCCATGGACTGTAGCCTGCCAGGTTCTGCTGTTCATGGGATCTCCCAGACAGGAGTACTGGAGTGGGTTGCTTCTCCAGGGTATCTTCCTGACTGAGGGATTGAACCCGCATCTCCTGCATTGGTAGAGGGATTCTTTCCCACCAAGCCACCAGGGAAGCCTGGGTTGAATCTTATCAGTTCCTTTTCTTCTCCATTATGGTTCATTACAAGATATTGAAGTAGATATCTCCTACTGTGATATACAGTAAGATCTTGTTGGTTGACCTTTTTATATATAGTGGTATGTACCTGCTAATCCCAAACTCCTAGTTTATCCCTCTCTCACCTTTCTCCTTTGGTAACTGTTTGTTCTCTGTGTCTATGGGTCTGTTTCTGTTTTGTAAATAAGATCATTTGTATCACTTTGTTAAGATTCCACATATAGGTGATATCATATTTATCTTTCTGACTTACTCCTCTTAGTATAATAATCTCTAGGTCCACCCGTGTTGCTGCAGAGGGCATTATTTCATTCTTATTTATGGTTGAGTTATAGTCCATTGTATCTATACACCTTAGCTTGTTCATCCATTCATCTGTCAATGAACAATTAGATGGGTTCCATGTCTTGGCTATGGTAAATGGTGCTGCTATGAGCATTTAGGTGCATGTTTCTGTTCTTTTTTTAGCATTTATTTNCCACCCGTGTTGCTGCAGAGGGCATTATTTCATTCTTATTTATGGTTGAGTTATAGTCCATTGTATCTATACACCTTAGCTTGTTCATCCATTCATCTGTCAATGAACAATTAGATGGGTTCCATGTCTTGGCTATGGTAAATGGTGCTGCTATGAGCATTTAGGTGCATGTTTCTGTTCTTTTTTTAGCGTTTATTTTACATTATAGTTGACTTAAAAATGTGGGTTTAGTTTCAGGTGTACAAAAGGACTCAGATATATGTATAAATACATCCATCCTTTTTTCATATATAAGTTATTACAGAATATTGAGGAAAGTTTCCTATGCTATACAGTAGGTCCTTGTTGATTATTTTATAATTTTATATATAGTGGTGTATATATGTTAATCCCAAACTGCTAATTTAGTGCTCCTCTTTTGGTAACCATGTTTGTTTTCAAAGTCTATGAGTCTGTTTCTATTTTGTAAATAAGCTCATATTTTTTTTCTTTAGATCATTTTTCTTTACATTCCACATATAAGTGGTGATATATTATATTTGGCTTTCTCTGCCTAACTTGGGTCTTGCCAGATAATACTAGTGGTAAAGAACCTGCCTGCCAATGCAGGAAATGTGAGAGACACAGGTTCAACCCCTGGGTCAGGAAGATCCCCTGCAGTAGGAAATGGCAACCCACTCCAGTATTCTGGCTTAGAGAATCCCATGGACAGAGGAACCTGGTGGGCTCTAGTCCATAGGATCGCAAAGAGTCGAACATGACTGAAGCAACTTGGGATGCTAGCGTACTTCGCTTAGTATGATAATCAATGTTGCTGCAATGACAGTATTTCATTCTTTCTTATGGCTGAGTATATCCCTGTGTGTGAGTGGGTGTGTATCCGTTCATCTGTTAATGGACAGTTAGGTTGCCCCCATGACTTGGCTGTTATAAATAGTGCTGCTATAAATATTACGATACATGTATATTTTTGAATTAGTGTTTTGTGCAGATGTATGTCTAGGAGTAGGACTTCTGGATATGGTGGCTCTATTTTTAGTTTTTTAAGGAACCTTATACTGTTCTCCACTGTGGTTACACTAATTTATATTCCCACCAACAATGTAGAAGGATTCCCTTTTCTCCACACCCTCTCCAGCATTTATTGTTTCTGGACTTTTTGATGAGGGCCCTTCTGACCGGTGTGAGCTGCGGCGTCATTGTAGTTTTGATTTGTTTCCTCTAATAATTAGTGATGTTGAACATCTTTTCATGTGTTTTTTGGCCATCTGTATGTCGTCTTTGGAGACATATCTATGTCTATTTAGGTCTTCTGCCCATTTTTTTAATGGGGTTGTTTGTTTTTTTATTGAGTTGTATGAGCTGTTTGTATATTTTGGAAATTAATCCCTTGTTGGTAGCATTATTTGCAAGTATTTTCTCCCATTCTGTAGGTTGTCTTTCTGTTCTGCTTATGGTTTCCTTTGCTATGCAAGTTTTTAGCTTGATGAAGTCCCGTTTGTTTATTTTCTTTAGCAATTCTTTAGGTCAATTTGTCATTCTCATAGTAGACTAGGGAATCACAGGATAACCTATTCTTGCTTGCCAGTAATACAGAGGTTACAGTGGAACAATATATCCCTTATTCTCATGCCAATTTGGGTCATTTGAGCCCTTCTGTGAGAGGCAGTTGAAAGTTCTCAAAAATACTCCCAAAGATGTTCCATTTCCTCATTTCCCAATACTTGAAACTCCCAGAGTATTCAGGATAGAAGGAATTCTAGAAACATATCACAACTCTCTTTCTCAATCAAGAATTAACTATCAGTCAACAGCAGTCACATGAATTACAGAAAATGAAGAAGATTGTGTGATGATTTTAAAAGCAATCAGTTCAGTTCAGTCGCTCAGTCGTGTCCGACTCTTTGCGACCCCATGAATCACAGCACGCCAGGCCTCCCTGTCTATCACCAACTCCCGGAGTTCACTCAGACTCACGCCCACCGAGTCAGTGATGCCATCCAGCCATCTCATCCTCTGTCATCCCTTTCTTCTCCTGCCCCCAATCCCACCCAGCATCAGAGTCTTTTCCAATGAGTCAACTCTTCGCATGAGGTGGCCAGAATACTGGAGTTAAAAGGCTCTTTATTGCCAAGGTAGGAGGAAAAAGGACAACATATTTGCATTTTAAGGCCAATTATTATTCAAACCTCACATTGGTGCATTTTGAAAACAAATGTCTAACAAGAAAGAACAATAAAGCACAAAGAATGCCACAAGAGATCTAAGTGAACATCAAGTTTGTGGTTGAGTAAAAGATTTCTTGGGATAAAATCAGTGATCTAAATATTACCAGGAGGATGAAGCAAAACAGTACTGGTTCAGTGCAATGTAGCATTCTTCTAGCCAGACTTACTAGGGCATAATTACAGAAGAGATGAAACTTCAGAGTCACAGGAAATCTCCTGNGAGTTCACTCAGACTCACGCCCACCGAGTCAGTGATGCCATCCAGCCATCTCATCCTCTGTCATCCCTTTCTTCTCCTGCCCCCAATCCCACCCAGCATCAGAGTCTTTTCCAATGAGTCAACTCTTCGCATGAGGTGGCCAGAATACTGGAGTTAAAAGGCTCTTTATTGCCAAGGTAGGAGGAAAAAGGACAACATATTTGCATTTTAAGGCCAATTATTATTCAAACCTCACATTGGTGCATTTTGAAAACAAATGTCTAACAAGAAAGAACAATAAAGCACAAAGAATGCCACAAGAGATCTAAGTGAACATCAAGTTTGTGGTTGAGTAAAAGATTTCTTGGGATAAAATCAGCGATCTAACTATTACCAGGAGGATGAAGCAAAACAGTACTGGTTCAGTGCAATGTAGCATTCTTCTAGCCAGACTTACTAGGGCATAATTACAGAAGAGATGAAACTTCAGAGTCACAGGAAATCTCCTGCGAGCAACCATGGGGTGGAAATAATTTTCTCAGAGAATACATATATTCATTTCAGTGGTTTAAAATGAGTCATGTACTAGTGGAAGAAAGACACTGAACTTATCCCCATATTTTTCTTTTCACTTTCCCTATCAAACAAAAATGTTCTATAATTGGACCTTTGAAGTTAAATCTTTTGATAGGCAGTTTGAAAACCTCGTATAATTTCATTGAGAGTTTTGAAAAGCAAGGAAATCTCAAGCCAGATTTTTAAAAGGGTTTATGGAACAAAACAACATTTGAAAGTTATAAAAATTGTTATCAAATATGAAATATGGCACAGATTTATTTATATATATCACCATGCTCTGTAGCTTTCAGAAAACCTGACTATAGTTTCACAGGGAATTTTATTTATTTATTTATTTTTAATTTTTTAATTTTTATTTTTTTAGTTTGTTTTGCTTTACAATACTGTATTCATTTTGCTGTACATTGACATGAATCAATCCCCATATAAGGCCAAAGTAGTACTCTCTAAAGAACATATAAACCTTTGCAGAAATGATATTAAAGAAATAGTTGGTTGTTTTATTTATTAAGTTTTTGTCCATAAGAATTAATATCATCTAGAAATTAGAATAAAACAAAGAGTAGAAACTGATAGTAGAGGATTTAGAAAGTGTACTCAGGACCACAGTAAGTATATTTTAATAGCTTGTCATGTCAGGGTTTATTCAAAGAATCTGGAAAAAAAATTCACAATTTTGAAGCCTGAGTATATGCCACAGGCTTGGCATATGATGTTGAGGAAGTGTTGAATACAATTCTTTTAGACAAGCGAATGTTGCAAATATCAAAAAGCCTTGTGGAATCTATAACACTTGAACACCAATTACTCAGTGCAACGTTATGAGTTCTCAAATTCACCCTCACTCCTGGTATCAGTTGAGAGTTCTGAGATCTCCAAGACCATCTTCCATTTGATGATTCACTAGAAAGACACAGAATTCATCTGAAACTCTTATATTTATAGTTACAGTATATGATAGTTAAAGGATATAGATAAAAATAAAAATAGGTAACAAAAAAAAATAATAATAAAATGGTCAAGTGAAGAGGCATCTGGAGCAGAATCCAGGAAGGTTCTGAACACGAGCTCTCATTTGGTCACTCGGTGGAACCTCAGATGGTGGTAACTCCTCTCAACAATCATGTGTCACCAACTAGGGAAGAGAACCTCAGCCTTGATGGTTAGAGTTTTTACTGAAGTTTAATCATGTAGATATGGTTGACCACTTGCATGGCTGACTTTAGTTCTAGTGTCTGGTGGTCAAGGTGACACAAAGCCCCCACCATCCATCATATTGTTATCATGGGCTGTCTTGTGTGACTCAAGACCCCCATGTACACACAAGGACACTTTTATTATGTAGGATTTTCCAGGGGTTTATGGAGATTATCATCCCAGGAGCTGAGGGCAAAATGTAACCCCCCCACTCTGCCTTGGATAAACTTAATTTTTCACTGCACACTCATATCACACAAAGTTGTATGAACTATACACCCCTCACTACAATGACATATATCTGCAAGGACTATGATGACATTAGATTCAACACATCCTGAGCTCTATAGAAATGTTCTACTGCTGACGTTTCTGTTGTTCTGATCTGACATTACTGCTGTTGTTTCTGTTGGCTATGGCAATTGCTTCATCTGCACTTTTTGGAGGGCAATAATTCTATTCAAGATGATTTGGATTAAAGGACAATTTGATAGCTTCCTGTTCCTTTCTGCAAATGAGGATTTTTGCTGCAACACTGTTGTGATGTACCATAGTGAGGACTCATCCCCTAGCTTATTCTTTTGTGACAGTGTATGTAGACTTTTGTTAATGCAATCTACTGTTTCCAGCAAAAGCCTTCCTCTTCCTCTTCCCTCCCCCACCTTCGGTGTTCTTCTTAGAATGCGATTATCAATATGAACTGTTGTCCAAGGAACATGTCCTAGAATATTGGAATTTACCTGGAAACTTGTTTCTTGTTTCCTTATTACATCTGAAAGAATGTACTTATATTTAGACTAATTTTGTTACAGAGTTTCATTGGTTTAGTGGAATTGATTGCAGAGAAAACCATCAAGAATGATATGCCAGCCATTCAATCATGAAATGGTTTCAGGGTGCAGGTAAATTTTCCTAGAAAATTGAATTCACTGAATAATAGCTAGAGTCTATGTTGGATAAAAGAACCAAACATTAGTTTCAAACTTTTTATTTTGAATCACTAACAGAAGTTTAACAAAATATTAAACTTCCAATAAGACTTCTTTAAACGTAATGTAGATTTTTGCCACTCAATGAAAATTAAAAAGAAAAAATTCTATACATTGTAACACAGCTTTTAGTTTGCTTTTTTAATAAAAAGTTTTGATTTTTGGAATGCTCCAATATAACACAAAGTAGGATATAACTTACAATGCAGCTTAGCCTAAAAAATATTAACAATCTAGTCACAGAATCAGAAAGAAATGAAGCCTCTTATAAATGCTATATATATGGATAAATATTAGGTTGAGTGTCATTTGTGCATACTAATACACTGAAATTTTTTCTTAAGACTTTAAATCACTTAAAGCATTGATTCAAGTTGTAACTCTGAAATTTTTAAGTCAAAAAAAATTCAAGTATGTTGATGCTAAGTATATAAAAATAAGTTTTATGATGCTAAACTAGAAACTAGTAAATATAAGTCCTTTATGTTAGTCACAAAAGTCAAATTTTATTCTCACATAATATATAAATAAATGGTTACTTTATAAAAAATATTTTTAGAAAATAGATTATCTAATATCCACTAAGTTTCCACACTTTTTAAATAGATCATAATTTTAACTAGGAATTGCTAATTTTAAAAGGCCATGAGTTCAATGAAATGAAATCGGGATGAATGTAAATTTCTAAAAGTACTATAAATCCATTTTACAAACAAGAAATTGGGGAAGCCCTGGCTTTAGAAAAATTTTATGAAAAAGTTCAAAGTTTATTTGACCATAAACAATCAATCATGACCCAAAATGTAATATAATAATTTTAAATCTTAGACTATTTTGATAGAACCATTGTATCTACAACAAAGGTGTGCTCTATTTTTTGAGCCATTGGCATAATAACTATGTACTATGTCCAAGAAAATATCACACTTTAACAGAATCACAATTAAGCTAGGGTTTATCCAATGGAACATAATTAATGTAAGTCTGAAAATCATCTAACTGATGGAATATTTTAAGGACCCATGAATGTTTAGCCAGAAGCATTGACTCTGAGTTTGAAAGGCTTGTGTTTAGTTACTGTTAAATATCTAAACAGTGTTTTGTTTTGCTAGCTAGACTTCTATGCCCACTGAGAATAAAACTCTATAATGAGAGATGGATGTTGGAAAGAGGCATATTTCAGCCTAATAAGAGAGATTTTCAAAATGTCTAAATACATGTTGCTGTTGTTCACTCCTTCAGTAGTGTCCAACTCTTTGTGATCCATGGCCTGCAGCACGCCATGCTTCCCTGTCCATCACAATCTCCCAAAGTTTGTTTAAAGTCGTGTCCATAGAATCAATGATATCCTCCAACCATCTTATCCTCTGTCACTCCCTTCTCCTCTTGCCCTCAATCTTTCTCAGAATCAGGACCTTTTCCAGTGAGTTGGCTCTTTGCATCAGGTGGTCAAAGTATTTGAACTTCAGCATCAATTCAGTTCAGTTCAGTCGCTCAGTCACGTCCAACTCTTTGTGTCCCCATGAATCGCAGCACTCCAGGCCTCCCTGTCCATCACCAACTCCCAGAGTTCACCCAAACTCTTGTGCATCAAGTCGGTGATGCCATCAAGCCATCTCATCCTCTGTCGTCCCCTTCTCCTCCTGCCCCCAATCCCTCCCAGCATCAGAGTCTTTTCCAATGAGTCAACTCTTCACATCAGATAGCCAAAGTACTGGAGTTTCAGACTCAGCATCAGTCCTTCCAATGAGCACCCNATGTCATCTGCATATCTGAGGTTATTGATATTTCTCCCAGCAATCTTGATTCCTGCTTGTGCTTCATCCATCCCTGCGTTTTGCATGATGTACTCTGCATAGAAGTACTCTGCATAAAAGTTAAATCAGCAGGGTAACAATACACAGCCTTCACGTACTCCTTGACATGCTTCCCTTGTGGCTTAGCTGGTAAAGAATCCACCTGTAATGTGGGAGACCTGGGTTCGATCCCTGGGTTGGGAAGATCCCCTGGAAAAGGGAAAGGCTACCCACTCCAGTATTCTGACCTGGATAAGAATATTAGAGTGGGTATCCATTATGTGTGTGTGTGTATACACACAGACACATCTTTAGCCATTCCTCTGTCAATAGACATTCAGATTGATTGCTTCCATGTCATGGCTACCGTAAATAGGTGCAAACTCTTTATAAAAACTTCTAGTTAACTGAAAATACTGAGTTTGCATTCCTTTGCCAGGTAATGCATGAAATAGCATTATTTAGCAGGATCTTCCTCGTGCTTGAGACAAGAAAACAGCACATGTGCCACATGTTTGCACAGCAAGCACAAGATGTCATGCTCGAGTTTGCAAATGTGTGCCTTGTGTTATGTGCTGTATCATCACTGAGAGAACTCGGAAAGCAAAAGAATATTCTTGGCACTTTTAGATCTTGGTTTTTCCTGGTGACTCAGATGGTAAAGAATTTACCTGCAATGTGGGAGTCCAGGATTTCAATCCCTGGGTGGGGAAGATCCCTTGGAGAAGGGAAGGGCTACCCACTCCAGTATTCTTGCCTGGAAAATTCCATGGACAGAGGAGCCTGGTAGTCTACAGTCCACAGGGTCACAAAGAGTCAGACACCACTGAGGGACTAACAATATAGACATAGGCTGTTTTTTGGTGGGCATTTTTTGGTTTTTTAATCATTTTTTAATGGGCATTCAAGTGTCCATATCTTTCACACATTGAATTAGAATGTCATAGCTGTATGCAATTTCAGAGTTGCTGCAGTTTCCCTCTAGGCGTTCTCTATTATGTGTAAAGAGATAAGTAAAACTAATAATTCAACTACTGCTTTGTGGATTGCTAGTTCCTTATTGGAACTTGTGCTGAAAACCAGCGATTTAAAAGGAAATGATTTCTTCCTGTATTTCCTTCCCAAGAAGTGGTATAACATTATATTTTGGACTACTGCAGATCTTGCAATGACGGTTAATGAATTTAAACTCTATTATTCCAAAGATATGCATTAAGTTTACCAGCAGGGCTATGAAATTGGATTTTAGAATTTTTATTAAATTGTAACACCACAGTCTCAGTGAAGCATTGATCCCAACACCATATGTCAGAGAGAAAGTCAGGAAACCACAGAATGTACTCTTATTTTCTGCTGTTACAAGGATATTTCTCAAGATTTTTTGGTATTTATGTGAACTTTCACTGACGGAGACATTGCTATTTAGTAACACATTTCAGTCCAAAACTAGTTCCTTTTTGGTCAGTATAAGCCAGGACATTGCTGAGGATAAAATTTGTACTCAAAGAACATGGATTCAGATATGTCAGAATGCTTAATTCTAGACTTGGCACAGTTCAGTATTCCTTTCTTCAGCAAATATTTATTCACAAACAGCCTTTGAGATATAGCTTTCATTGCATTGAAAAGTTATTCCCCTGCAAGATGGGGATGGCACTTTGTATTCGCTGTCAATGGCACATAATCTTTTCACGGAACTAGCAAAACAGATTACGCCACCTTGTCTGCTGTGTCTGTTAATCAGTGTCACACTCTCCAGTGCTATCAAGAAGAATATCTTTATTTTCCTCTTTCCAGGGGACTTTTTGTGACCATCTGAGACTGAACCAACTGGAGAAGGCCATTGTTAAAACTTTCCCTTTAATTTCATAATTGTTAAAAGATATGGGTTAAATACTCCGGCAAGAGATAATGGAATTTCTTTTCTGTTTTTTTTCCTTTGGGGACTTTTATTTTCAAGTCTTTCATTGGATATGTAGTCATCTTTTGATCTCTAGCAAGCTAAAAATTATCTTCCCATTGTAAGAAGCCTCATGAAACTAAAAGAGAAAATTTTGAAGCGATTTTCACTACTCTAGTTGAATTAGGACAAAAATATAAATATACAATGGTTAGAAATTATTTTAATAATAAATATTCATAATCTCTAGGTTAAACATGAGAAAATCTTCAAGTGAAATTAAATATTATAAATACATTAATGTCTCTAAAAGTAATTTAATGCCATTCCTATCAGGATCTCAGTGTTTTGGTTTTGTTTTTCTTTTTTATTTCCCCATGCCTTATTTGCTGTTACTGTTCAGTTGCTAAGTCGTGTCCAACTCTTTGCAACCCCAAAGACTGCACCAGCAACTTTGTGGGCAAAGTGATGTCTCTGCTTTTTAATTCTCTGTCATGGTGGGTCATAACTTTCCTTCCAAAGAGCAAGCGTTCTTTAATTTCATGACTGCAGTCACTGTCCACAGTAGTTTTGGAGAACAAAAAAATAAAGTCTGTCACTACTTCCACTTATCCCCACGTATTTGCCATGAAGTAATGAGACTGGATGCCATGATCTTAGCTTTTTCAATGTTGAGTTTCTAGCCAGCTTTTCACTCTCCTCTTTTACCTTCATCAAGAGACTCCTTAGTTCCTCTTCACTTTATGCCATTAGGGTGGTGTCCTCCACATATCTGAGGCTGTTGATTTTTCCCAGCAATCGTGATTCCAGCTTATGATTCATCCAACTTGCATTTCACATGGTGTAATTTGCATAGAAATTAAATTAGCAAGGTAACAATATACAGCTTTGATGTACTCCTTTCCCAGTTTTGAACCATTCATCGTCCAGGTCTAACTGTTGCTTCCTGACCCGCATACAAGTTTCTCAGGAGACAGGTAAGGTGGTCTGGTATTCCCATCTCTTTAAGAATTTTCCACAGTTTGTGTGATCCACACAGTCAAAGGCTTTCGCATAGTCAGTGAAGCAGGTGCTTTCCTGCAACTTCCTTGCTTTCTCCATGATCCAACAAATGTTGGCAATTTGATTTCTGATTGCTCTGCCTTCTCTAAACCCAGCTTGTATATCTCAAAGTTATCAGTTCATATATTACTGAAGGCTAGCTTGAAGGATTTTGAACATAACCTTACTAGCATATCAAATGAGCACAGTTTTATGGTAGTGTGAACATTCTTTGGCATTGCCCTTCTTTGGGATTGAAATTACAACTGACCTTTTCCTGTCCTGTGGTCATTGCTGTGTTTTCCATATTTACTGGCATATTCAGTTCACACTTTCACAACATCATGTTTTAGAATTTTAAAAAGCACAGCTGGAATTCCATCACTTCACTAGCTTTGTTCATAGCAATGCTTCCTGAGGCCTGCCTGACTTCACGCTCCAGGATATCTGGCTTTAGGTGTGTGACCACACCATGGTGATTATTGGGGTCATTAAGAGCTTTCTTATAGTTCCTCTGTGTATTCTTGCCACCCATTCTTATTCTCTTCTGTTGGGTCCTTACCATTTCTGTCCTTTATCATCCCCATCTTGACATGAAATATTCCCTTGATAGCTCCAATTTTTTTGAAGAGCTCTCTGGACTTACCCATTCCATTGTTTTCCTCTGTCTCTTTGCATTGTTCATTTAAGAAGGACTTCTTATCTCTCCTTACTATTCTCTGGAACTTTCTTTTTATTTTTTTCCCCAATGTTTTATATGCTTACTTTTATTAACTGCAGTTTTAAATTTCATTTTACATTGGAGTATTGTTGTTGTTGTTCAATCACATAGTTGTGTCTGACTCTTTGTGACCCCATGGACTGCAGCATCCCAGACTTTCCTGTCCACCACAATCCCCCGAAGTTTCTTCAAACTCATGTCCTTTGAGTCGGTGATGTCATCCAATCATCTCATTTTATGTTGCCTCCTCCTCCTCCTGCTCCGTCTTTTCCAGAAATACCATCTTTTCCAGTGAGTCAGCTGTTCACATCACGTGGCCAAAGTATTGTAGCTTCAGCATCAGTCCTTTCAGTGGATATTCAGGGTTGATTTCCTTTAGGAAAATCAAATTAATTTGATCTCTTTGCTGTCCAAGGAATACTTAAGAGTCTTCTTGAGCAACACAATTCAAAAGCATCAGATCTTTGGTGCTCAGCCTTCTTTATGGTCCATTCTTATATCCTTTCATGACTAGTGGAAAAACCATAGCTTTGACTATACAGACCTTTGTGGGCAAAGTGATAACTCTGCTTTTTAATATGCTGTCTAGGTTGGTCATAGTTCTCTTCCAAGGAGCAAGGATCTTTTAATTCTATTACTGCAGTCAACTAGGCACAGTGATTTTGGAGCTCCGGAAAATAAAATCTGTCCCTGTTTCCACTTTTTTCCCCTGTTATTTGCCATGAAGTGATGGGACTGGATGCCTGGATCCCTAGTTTTTTGAATGTTGAATTTTAAGCCAATTTTTCCACTCTCCTCTTTCACTTTCATCAAGAGGCTCTTTAGTTTCTCTTCACTTTCTGTATTAGAGCAGTGTCATCTGCACATCTGAGACCTTTGACATTTCTGCCGGCCATCTTGACTCCAGCTGGTGCTTCACCCAGCCTAGCATTGGCATGAGGTACTCTGCATATAAGTTCAATAAGCAGGATGATAGTAGGACGTACAGCCTGGACGTACTCCTTCCCCAATTTGGAACCAGTCTGTTGTTCCATGTCCAGTTCTAACTGTTGCCGCTTGACCTGCATATAGGCTACTCAGAAGGCATGGAAGATGGTCTGGAAATACAGTCTCTAAGAGTTTTCCACAGTTTATGATTCACACAGTTAAAGGCTTTAGCGTAGTCAGTGAAACAGAGGTAGACGTTTTTCCAGAATTCCCTTGCTTTTTCTATAATCCCAACAGATGTTGGCAATTTGATCTCTGGTTCCTCTTTCTTCTCTAAATCCATCTTGCACATCTGGAAGCTTTCAGATCACGTACTGTTGAAGCCTCGCTTGGAGAACTTTGAGCATTACTTTGCTAGCATGGGAGATGAGTGCCATTGTGGGTAGTTTAAACTTTCTTTGGCATTAGAGTAAAAACTGACTATTTCCAGTGCTGTGGACCACTGCTGAGCTTTCCAAATTTGCTGACATACTGAGTGCATCACTTTAACAGCATCATCTTTTAGGATTTGAAATAGCTCAACTGGAATTCCATCACCTCCACTAGCTTTGTTCCTAGTGATGCTTCCTAAGGCCCACTTGGCTTCACACTCCAGAATGTCTGGCTCTAGGTGAGTGATCACACCATCATGATTATCCGGGTCATAAAGATCTTTTTTTGTACAGTTCTTCTGTGTATTCTTGCCACCTCTTCTTTTCTGGTTCTATTAGGTCCATACCATTTCTGTCCTTTATTGTACCCATCTTTGCATGAAGAAACTGAGGTACAGGGAATTAAGGAATCTCTCTGGTGACACAAAGAGCTTTTTCACTCTCCTCTTTCACTTTCATCAAGAAGCTCTTTTGTTCCTCTTCGATTTCTGCCATAAGGGTAGTGTCATCTACATATCTGAGGTTATTGTTATATCTCCCATTAATCTCGATTTCAGCTTGTGCTTCATCCAACCCAGCATTTCGCATGATGTACTCTGCATATAAGTCAAATAAGCAGGGTGACAACATACAGCCTTGATGTATTCCTTTCCCAATTTGGAACCAGTCAGTTGAGGGCAGCCTTTTAACAGCATCATCTTTTAGGAGTTGAAATAGCTCAGCTGGAATCCATCACCTCCGCTGGCTTTGTTGGTACTGGAGTATAGTTTATTATCAATTCCAACTATATTGGAATGCAGGTGATTAACACTGCTGTGTTCGTTTTGGGTGTACAGAAAAGTGATTCTGTTATACATATAAATGTATCTATCCTTCTTCAAGTTATTTTCCCATTTAGCTTATTACAGTATATTGAGCAGAATTCCTTTTACTATAAAGTATATCCTTATTGGTTATATGTTTTAAATATAGCAGCATATATATGTCAATCTAAATCTCCCAATTTGTCCCTCCCAACTACCCTACCCCCTGTAACCATAGGTTCATTCTTCAATTCTTTGAATCTGTTTTCTAAATAAGTTCATTTGTAGCATTTTTTAGAATCCATATATAAGTGATATATGATATTTGTCTGACTTACTTCCCTTAGTTTGGTAATCCCCAAGTCCAACCATGTGCTTCAAATGACAAGATTTCATTCTTTAGTGGCTAATGTTCTGTTGTATATATGTACCACATCTCCCTTATCCATTTGTCTATCAGTGAATATTTAGATTGCTTCCTTGTCTTAGCAATTGTAAATCATGCTGCAATTAACATTGGGGTACATGTATCCTTTCAAATCATGGCTTTCTCTGGATATGCCCAGGAGTGGGATTGCTGGATTATATGGCACCTCAATGTTTGTTTTCTTTTTAAGGAACCATAATGTTCTCCATAGTACCTATACCAATTTATATTCCCACCAACAGCGTAAGAGGATTCCCTTTTCTTGCCACCCTTTCCAGCCTTTAGAGTTTGCAGACATTTTGATGAAGGCCGTACTGAGTGCTGAGAGGTGACATCTCAATGTAGATTTGATTTGCATTTCTTCAATAATTAGCAATGTTGAGCATCTTTTCATGTGCTTCCTCGCCATCTGTATATCTTTTTTATAGAAATGTCTGTCACGTCTTCTTCCCATTTTTCGTTTGGGTTGTTTTTTTGACATAGTTGCATGGCGTCTTTATTATTTTTTGAGATTAATATCTCTTTCCTGTTCCCTGATTTGCGAATATTTTTCCTATTCTGTGGCTTGTATTTTCATTTTGTTTATGGTTTGATGTGCAAAAGGTTTTGAGTTAATGAGGGTCTACTTATTTTTATTTCTATTACTCTAGAAAAAATATATATATTGCCTATGTTTTCTTAGCGTTTTATAGTATCTGTCCAGTTTTATATTTAGGGCTTTAATCCATTTTGAGTTCATTTTTGTGTATGGTGTTAAAGAATGTTCTAATTTCGTTTTTTAACATGTAGCTATCTAGTTCTCCCAGCACCATTTACAAAGAGATTGATTATTTTTTCTCCATTGCAAACTCTTCTCTCCGTTTAACTGACCACAGATATGGGGGGTTATTTCTCAGCTTTCTATCCTATTCCATTGATCTATATTCCTGGTTCTATGCCAATATCATACTGTTTTGATTACAGTACTTGTGTAGCATAGTCTGAAGTTAGGGAGCCCGATTCCTCCAGCTTCATTTTTCTTCCTCAGGATTGCTTTTGCTATTCAGGGCCTTTTGTGTCTCCATACAAGTTTAAAATTTTTTTACCTAGTTTTGCCAAAAATGACATTGGTAATTTGATAGGGATTGCATGGAATCTATAGATTGCTGGGCATAGTGTAGTCATTTTGTCACTACTGATTCTTCCAATCCAAGAACATGGTTTGTCTTTCCATCTGTTTCTGTCATCTTCTATTTCTTTCATCAGTGTCTTATAGTTTTGAGAGTACAGGTCTTTTGCCTCCTTAGGCAAATTTCTTCATAGATATTTTATTCTTTTTGTTGCAACAGTAAATATTTCCTTACCTTTCTTTTGATTGGTCACTAACTTTTGATTGTTAGTATATAGAAATGCATCAGATTTTTGTGTATTAATTTTTGTGTGTCTTAAAACTTTACTGTATTTGTTGATGAGATCTAGTAGTTTTCTGGTAGCATCTTTAGGATTCTCTGTGTACAGTATTATGTCATCTCCAAACAATGACTTCAAAAACAAACAGTTTTACTTCTTTTTCAATTTGAATTTCTTCATATTTTTTTTCTCTGTGCCATGGCTAGGCCTTCTAGTTCAGTTCAGTTCAGTCGCTCAGTCATGTCTGACTCTTTGCAACCCCACGAATCGCAGCACACTAGGCCTCCCTGTCCATCACCAACTCCCAGAGTTCACTCAGACTCACATCCATCAAGTCAGTGATGCCATCCAGCCATCTCATCCTCTGCCATCCCCTTCTCCTCCTGCCCCCAATCCCTCCCAGCATCAGAGTATTTTCCAATGAGTCAACTCTTCACATGAGGTGGCCAAAGTACTGGAGTTTCAGCTTTAGCATCATTCCTTCCAAAGAACACCCAGGACTGATCTCCTTCAGAATGGACTGGTTGAATCTCCTTGCAGTCCAAGGGTCTCTTAAGAATTTTCTCCAATACCACAGTTATATATAATAAAAGTGGTGAGAGTGGACATCCTATTCTTCTTCTTGACCTTCTTGAAAAAATGAAATGTTTTCACCTTTACCCTATTAAGTTTGAAATTTCTCATGCCCTTTTTATGCCCTTCATTATGTTTAGATATGTTTGCTCTATACCTACTCTGTAGAGAGTTTTTATCATAAATGGGGATTGAAGTTCGTCAAAAGCTTTTTTTGCATCTATTTAGATGATCACATGGTTTTTATTCTTCAATTTGTCAGTGTGGTGTATCACACTGATTAATTTGTACATATTGAATTGTTGGCATCCCTAGGATAAATCTCACTTGATCATGGTGTATGTTCTTTTAATGTGTTGTTAAATTTGGTTTGCTAGTATTTATTGAGGATTTTTGCATCTGTATTTATCAGTGATATTGACCTGTAATGTCCTTTTCTGTGTGCTGTCTTTGGTTTTGTTATCAGGGTGATAGCAGCATCATAGAATGCATTTGGGGAGTATTATTTCCCCTTCAATTTTTTGGAATAGTTTCAGAAAGCTAGCTCTTGACTCCTCTAAATGTTTGATAGAATTTGCCTGTGAAATTGTCTGGTTTTGGAACGTTTTGAGGGGGAGGTTTTAAATCCCAGTTTCAATTTTGGAATTTGTGTATATTTTCTATTTCTTCCTGGTTCCGTTTTGGGAGATTATGCCTTTCTAAGAACTTATCCATTTATTCCAGAATGTCCATTTTGTTGGTATATAGTTGCTTGTAGTAGTATCTTATGATCCTTTTGTTGACTGAAGAAGATGCACAACTTGAGAGATGCAAGTTAAGTTTTCTTTGGGGCAAAAGGAAGACCAGAGCCTGGGAGGCAGCACCTCAGATAGTTCTGATAAACTGTTCCAAAGATGCAGTGGGGGACCTTCAATATATAAAGTTTTGGTGAAGGAGGAGTGGATACCATTAAGCTCTCATTTTACAAAAGGTTTTCTGCTAGTCAGTCATGAGGATCTGATGTCATTATCAAGGGATTTAGTGCTTTTCTAGATATGAGGAGATGCAAGGATTCAGTTCAGTTCAGTCACTCCGTTGTGTCCAACTCTGCAACCCCATGGACTGCAGCACGCGAGGCTTTCCTGTCCATCATCAGCTCCCGGAGCTTGCTCAAACTCATGTCCATTGAGTCGGTGATACCACCCAACCATCTCATCCTCTGTCGTCCCCTTCTACTCTCTCCTTCAATCTTTCCCAGCATCAGGGTCTTTTCTGATGAGTTGGTTCTTTGCATCAGGTGGCCAAAGTATTGGAGTTTCCATTTCAGCATCAGTCCTTCCAATGAATATTCAGGACTGATCTCCTTTAGGATGGACTGGTTGGATCTCCTTGCAGTCCAGGAGACTCTCAAGAGTCTTCTCCAATACCACAGTTCAAAAGCAACAATGCAAGGTTTGGGGTCATAAAATCTGTTCCTGAAAATATCCAACTATCCAAAGACCTGTCCCACCAGATTCCCTGGAGCACAGAGTGCCTCACTCCACCCTGAACTCCCTCAGCGGATGTTGAAGGTCAACGGCTGCAGCAGCACCAGGTCCAGTCTCCACAGAGGCCGATGGCAAATGCCCTTGTTTTTCAATCATTGGCAGTGCTCTNTCCAAAGACCTGTCCCACCAGATTCCCTGGAGCACAGAGTGCCTCACTCCACCCTGAACTCCCTCAGCGGATGTTGAAGGTCAATGGCTGCAGCAGCACCAGGTCCAGTCTCCACAGAGGCCGATGGCAAATGCCCTTGTTTTTCAATCATTGGCAGTGCTCTTGGCAAGTGCCAGTTTGTAGTTGACAGGGCCCCCTTGTGGTCATAAATTCAACCATATTTGGGGAGACATTTCATGACCATCTTGTCCCATGTTGCCAGAATGGCTCATTCCCAGTCTGAAGAAGGTTTTTGCCGATAGTCCAATAATAGCACATTGAGTGGCCTAAGTCTTAATAGTTAAAGCTCTCTGGACACCTGTCTTCTATTATGGCCCAGAAAAATATCCCCTCTCATTGCATCTTCCCATATCTAGAGTTACACTATTACAATCATTGATCACATATCAAAGTATACATTTGATCAACTGCTTTAAGTCTAGTCATCATTATTTTTGTTGGAGGCTCAGTCATATACTCGGAAATACAAGACAATAATCTTATAAAACAGGCAAAATACCTATTAATAACATTAGTGGAATTGTAAATATTTCAGCCATGAGCCTCCCACACCAAACCAGTTTATTTTCTTTCAAGATCATCAAGACCAGGGAAATGGTCACTTAAGGCAGAAATCTGATTTTTCATATGGTTCATCAAATGTATTACATTAAAGGATTCATCAGGTATGAAAACACAACGTTCAGTTTGAATTGTGGCACAGGTGCCCCCCTGAGGTGCCGAAAAGATGTCAAGGGCCATGCNGGGTATCTCTTCACGGCTGCTCCAGCAAAGCACAGCCACTGCTCCTTACCTTGGATGAGGGATATCTCCACACCCCCACCCTTCCTGACCTTCAGCGTGGGATAGCTCCTCTAGGCCCTCCTGCTGATACAGTTCCAAGCAATTTCTTGTTTGTTTCCTACAAAGAAGTTACTCTATTGTTTCCTCTTTTAGAAATTTCTAGATAACCAGTAAAAGCAAGCATGGCTGGCCTTTTCTAATTGTGCATGAAAAATATCAATTTTGCAATATCAAAAGAGCCCCAATTTGGCTATTTTAGGTTGAAATCTCTTTTAGTATAATTTCTCCAGTTAAGTATGTACTTGCAAGTATGAGTTCTGCATGTATTGTACATGAATCTGGCTGGAATGTTAGTCAGAGATGGGCTTTGTGATGCCCTTGATTTCTATTTTTGAGAGATTCTGTTTCCCATATTAAGTTGAGTTTGTCAGGGATAAAAATCACTAGTGAAATTGTGTAGTGGGCCTGTGTGCTGCTTGTGAGCTTAACTCCTTCAGGAGTCACCCTCAAGTCATTTCAACCCGTCTTACATGGCTCAGATTCTGCTTCTGGCAATCTAAGACCACCATGGCTTCTCAGGTCGCTGAATGGCCAGTTCTTATCTGCGACCCTGGGGTAAGCAAGTGTTTTAATTAGTGAGTGGATTTCCCTGTGGGACCACTGCATGGGATGAGGACTAGGCAGCCACCACTCCAGTAAATTTCTCAGTCACCTGAGAACACCGAAACCTGCTGGGGAGGAGTTTTGTCACTTTCCTTTAGAGCAAAGCTCTCGTATATTCTCCTCACTTTTATCCTAACAAATTCTATAAAGGCAGTTGATTTGAGGAAAAATGTCCAATCAGCCTCTTACCTAACCACTCAACAAAACCACTCAGTCCCCTACAATGGAGCGACTTTGGCATCTTTCAGCCAAGACCCAGGTATTCCTTGATTTTTTTCAATCCAGCCCCCACCCCCAGTACCTTTCCACCGGGTGGAAATTTCTCATTGTCTTCCAACCGAGCCCAACTCAGTGTCTAGCTCTTGGGTGGCTATGCCCTGAATGTTTCACCCACCCCCAATATCTTTCCAACTGGGAGGGGGCAGGTAATCTGCTCCACCACTAAACTAAACTCAGAATCTCAACCAATACAGGAGATTCGAGAACCAGAAGAGACTTACCCAAATTCATCTGCAGTCCCTGAGGAGGTAGATGGGCTCAGGGTGCCGCTGCTGGGACCGAAGTTCCAGTTCTTTACGCGGTTCAGACAAAGGAAGGAGTTCCACTCTGGGTCACTTCAGCAGTTGTCATAACTGTCAACTAAAAAAGATGCACAACTTGGGAGTTGCAAGTTAAGTTTTCTTTGGGGCAAAATGAGGACTGCAGCCCGGGAAGCAGCACCTCAGAGATTTCTGAGAGATTGCTCCAAAGACGCAGTAAGGGATGGTCATCATGTAAGGTTTTGGTGAAGGGGGAGTTCAGTACCATTAAGCATTCATTTTACAAAAGGTTTTCTGCTAGTCAGGAGGATCTGATGTCATCATGAGGGATTTTGTGCTTTTCTAGATATGAGGAGGTGCCAGGATTGGGATCATAAAATCTGTTCCTGAAAATATCCAACTATCCAAAGACCTGTCCCACCAGATGTACAGAATGCCTCACTCCACCCTGAACTCCCTCAGCGGGTGTTGAAGGTCAATAGCTGCAGCTGCACAGGGTTCAGTCTCAGCAGAGGCTGATGGCAAATGCCTTGTTGTTCAGTCGTTGACAATGCTCTTGGCTAGTGCCAATTTGTAGTTGACATTTTATATTACTGTGGTGTCCATTGTAATGTTTCCTTTCCAATTTCCAAGTGTTCACAGTGCAAGTAAGCACATGGGAAAACCTCAGTTACCCATGCCACGTACCACTACGCCATGCTCTACCAACCAGCTGCCGATTTTGTTTTGTTTCTTTCTGAAGCAAGCACATCTCAAAGTTTAAAAGCCTTCTGGGAGAAAAATAGACATACAAAGTTCAAAAATCTTTGAAACAAAAGAACAAAGAACAAAGTCACTCAATGCCCTGTATCGGGACACTATAGGTCACAATGATCTCAAGAGTATTGTATGGACCTAGGAATTAATACAGAAGGCAAAAAAAAAAAAAAAAAAAAGTATTTTAAAAATAGCATTGATTGGAGCTATCTCTTGATACTGGGTTGATTTTGTTCTCTAGGTGAGAAATGAACAAATGACACTGTGATAGAGACCATTATGCACACCAGATAGTCACGTGCTCCTCTCCATTTCCCAACATCCTTTGCAATTTGGCTGAGGTCATATAATTAGTTAAGGTCAATGCAATATATCCAGAAATGATTTAAGCTGCTTCCATACCTTGGTTTTTTAAAACACCCTGCATAATCCCACAGCTGTTTCCTGTTGTCTGTTGTGAATGTGAATGCTGCATTTTTCAGATGCTAGCTAAAATTTGCAACAGCCTGGATCTCTGAATCACTCTTTAGAAGAGACCACTTTCAGCAAGCTGTCTGACCAACAGCCTTTGCCAGAAGCAAAAAATAAATATCTGTTGCATTAGAAAAAAAAAAAAAAAAAGATCTTTTTAAAACACATAAAATGATAAATCTATGTATTCCTGCTTCAGAAAACCAATTTTCAACTTATTTAACTCTTTAAATATTCATTGCCTGTGTTGTATGTAAGTTGCTTCAGTCATGTCTGACTCTATGGACTGTAGCCCTCTAAGTCCCTACGGACTGTAACCTTCTAGGTTCCTCTGTCCGTGCAATTCTGCAGGCAAGAATACTGGAGTGGGTTGCTGTGCCCTTCTCCAGGGGATCTTCCCCACCCAGGGATCAAACCTGCATCTCTGACTTCTGCATTGGCAGGCAGGTTCTTTACCACTAGCATCACCTGGGAAGCTCATTCATCACCCATTCAGTTTTAAAATTATCATTAAGAAAGCAGCAGCTGCTGCTGCTGCTGCTAAGTTGTTTCAGTCATGTCTGACTCTGCGACCCCAGAGATGGCAGCCCACCAGGCTCCCCCATCCCTGGGATTCTCCAGGCAAGAACACTGGAGTGGGTAGCCATTTCCTTCTCCAATGCATGAAAGTGAAAAGTGAAAGTGAAGTTGCTCAGTGGTGTCTGACTCTTAGCGATCCCACAGACTGCAGCCTACCAGGCTCCTCCGTCCATGGGATTTTCCAGGCAAGAGTACTGGAGTGGGGTGCCATTGCCTTCTCCGAAAGCAGCAGCAGTGTGTTTTAAAAAAAACATGGTTATCAGACCTCACCTGTGGCAGGGGGAAATCCAAACAAGAAAATAATAAAAATAATTCCCAAGAAAAGGAAGGCCAAATGTGTAATTGTCTGTTCTTCTTTACTAGGTTTTCCAGGGCAATTTTGACAATGATACTCACAGAAAAAATGTCATTGATCCTCCCATCTATGCACGACACATAAGGATCCTTCCTTGGTCCTGGTATGGGAGGATCACACTGAGGTCAGAGCTGCTGGGCTGCACAGAGGAAGAGTGAAGAGACATAACAGGCCTCCTCTCTATTTTCCTTAAGTATCTCCATGGAATGAACTCTGCAAATCTATAGGAAACTGAACAGGATTTTTCATGAAAAGTGCTCAAATTACGGTAGGCCACTAACTGTCTTCTTAAGGAGGTCTAAGCCTGCCTTTTCAATGGTTTGATTTGCTTTTTATCGTTTAAATTTCTTAAGCAACATCACATTAACTGTGAATTAGTTTTTTCATTGTTTTCTTATTCATACTGGTTGAAATGTATTAGGCAAAGAAAGTAGCACTCTTGATAGCAAGGGTAAAACAATCTTATAGTTATTAAATAAAAGCAAGAGTTGTCAGAGCTTTCGTGATCAACACTGAACTTATAAAAAGAATACTGCAATGTTAGCAATAAGTTTTGTCCTTCTGTAATGAGTCTATATTATCCTAATTATTTCCCGGTGCCTACCAAACACTGTCAGTGTTTGTAATCAAATTTTGAAGATGAATCTGTAACATGCAGTACTAATTGATATTATAATTTTCATTTGACTTTTATTTCTAATCAGACTATATGATCTTACTTTCTGTGCTATTCTATATTCTATATACTATATACTGCCTGAATAAGTTCATATTTTTCTCAGTTGACTTTTGTCCTATTATTTGCCTAAAAAAGTATGCTTGTGTGTATATATATATATATGTGCACATATACACACACACACATATACATGTGAAACAGGATTGACTATCAGTAGATTGAACATATTTAATATCAGTAGATTAAATCTGCAATTCTTTGGTTTCTGAAGGAAGCTATAACTATGTAATCTTCAAATACTTCCTTAATTAAAGACCCCAGTACTACCATCTTGCAAAATAAACAATAAAATCCCATTATGTTTCTTTAAAGCAAAATTGAAATCTTTGTTTTGATGGTATTTACAAATAGTCTTATCTTCACTTTAAAATAATAGAATAATTATTTGTCTATTTAAAAAAAAGTTTAGCAAACAAATATTGACATAGTACTGCGTAACTTGGCCAAGCATACTCATCATTTCTTTGTTCATCTCTGCATTTCCTGTGAAACTAGAATTTTATTGAGGTTTGAAGCTGGTGATGGTTTCTCAGGAAAGCACAATGTGTAGATATTTGTGAGGAGAAAAGTATTTACTAATGGCAAAGTAGCCAACCATTTTCAAGGTAAAAATTGATTTCTATTTATTTTGCTTCAAAGATCCTGAAAAAAAATAAGCAATTATCATAACAATTTGTTATTGATAATGGAGGTTTCATTGACATTCTCACAAATTAAAGTTCTCACTGCCTCCATGAAAGTCCTCAACATCTAATTTATAAGCTTTACCAGTGTTTGTTTTATTAAGGCTTAGACACAGAATTATTGGAGTTTTAAATTAAGAGTTCTGGAAAAGAAAGTATGGTATGTGTACAAAGCTTTGAGGTCCTGTGCAACACTAGGTTGTTTTCTTTTTCGTTATTATTTGTGCTGCATAACAAAACCCACTAGACTGTTCCTGTCTTGTCTGTCCATGTGTTAACAGCATTTCTTGATGATGTATATATGGAGTGGTCTTCAATCATAGTGATAATTTATAAAGAGAAAGTCAATCATAATGGCATTCTTAATAAAAGTAAAATTAGGACTGGCTGGCCACATATTTGGCCTATGCCTACATGCTTTCTACTTCAGACTCTATTATAAAATTGTTAATTTGAAGCATCTGAAATGGTGAACACTTTTCAGCATATTAAAAAAAAAGCACTGCCATATCATCAATAACATCTTCTTAAGATAGCTTTAAATTGGGAATATAAATATATTAAATTTACTAAATTGTAAGATCATATCACAAGTAAATACTTTGGGTCAAAGGTATACACACATTTACTCTGCAGCTAATGGCCCTTATTTCTTTAAAGATTTACTGTCCCCCCGAACTCTCTCTTGATTCTCTACAGAGTGTATTTTTAAAGTTATGAGTAATTTTTTGCAATGATTTACTTTCTCAGAATTATTCATTGCTTCTTATGATGTTTTATTTTATTGGTAGATTTTTAAAAGAAATATTTTCAGAGAGTTTGCTAAAATGTTACCTTCTATTAGAAATGCATAGAAATGGCTTTTGCTTCTTGGTGCATTTTCTCTCTTCTGTATATGCTTTTCACCAACATGGAATATCTCTTTAACCCACAATGCCCCAGATTAATGACAATAAAGGGATTCCCTGTAGAAATGTATTGTGAGGTAGTATATAGCTTTTGTGTAATTTCTATCAATGACATTAGAGTGAAGCAGATTTATTCTGTTTAAATTCACAGTAAAGCAAGTAAAACTTCATAAGCACAAGGCACAGAAGAATCACCTAGCCTTCACCATGAGTAACTATAACATGCTAATTTTATAATCTATGAAATTATAATTTTAAACATTTCCAGTATATCTGTCTTATTAAAAGCATTTATCATAATCACTAATTCTAGTTTTAGGGTTGACTTTCTCTTTCTGAATGGCTTCATAAAGGTTTATGTGAATTTTGAAGACTTAAGATACTAATGATTGTATCTTTGCTAATCAACAAAATATGAAATATAATATTCATTGCTGGCGTCTGATGTGTCAGTACAGAAATAAGTAAGATACAAATACTCTTTGCAAACCTTCAAGCTGTGTAATATTCCAATGTTGGTTTTTTTCTTTGTAAAATATACTTAAATCATGTAGGATGTTGTAAAATCAGTATGACCTTGTCTAGTCTTCAAAGTTAAAATAAACTTTTGAAAATCTGGGATACTATTGAAGCAGTTGTAATCAAACACATTTGTAAGAACACACAAATTGTCTGAGTATGAATATGCACTACTCTTAACTACATGTTGGTTTACGTTTTCTTTGCAGGAAAATTAATGAGGTATAGAAAAAGGAAATCATAATAGCCTTCAAATGTACATTGATATCTGCCAAATTGGCCTTTGCAAAATTATTAAAATTTGTGCATTTCTCCTGCTTTTAGCTGTGGAAATTTTATTGGAATACTAATAACCCAAAGTCATTTTTTTTTTT
>SJYA01001090.1:1237000-1269686 GCA_006410615.1 Neotragus moschatus
AAAAAAAAAAAAAAAAAGATCTTTTTAAAACACATAAAATGATAAATCTATGTATTCCTGCTTCAGAAAACCAATTTTCAACTTATTTAACTCTTTAAATATTCATTGCCTGTGTTGTATGTAAGTTGCTTCAGTCATGTCTGACTCTATGGACTGTAGCCCTCTAAGTCCCTACGGACTGTAACCTTCTAGGTTCCTCTGTCCGTGCAATTCTGCAGGCAAGAATACTGGAGTGGGTTGCTGTGCCCTTCTCCAGGGGATCTTCCCCACCCAGGGATCAAACCTGCATCTCTGACTTCTGCATTGGCAGGCAGGTTCTTTACCACTAGCATCACCTGGGAAGCTCATTCATCACCCATTCAGTTTTAAAATTATCATTAAGAAAGCAGCAGCTGCTGCTGCTGCTGCTAAGTTGTTTCAGTCATGTCTGACTCTGCGACCCCAGCGATGGCAGCCCACCAGGCTCCCCCATCCCTGGGATTCTCCAGGCAAGAACACTGGAGTGGGTAGCCATTTCCTTCTCCAATGCATGAAAGTGAAAAGTGAAAGTGAAGTTGCTCAGTGGTGTCTGACTCTTAGCGATCCCACAGACTGCAGCCTACCAGGCTCCTCCGTCCATGGGATTTTCCAGGCAAGAGTACTGGAGTGGGGTGCCATTGCCTTCTCCGAAAGCAGCAGCAGTGTGTTTTAAAAAAAACATGGTTATCAGACCTCACCTGTGGCAGGGGGAAATCCAAACAAGAAAATAATAAAAATAATTCCCAAGAAAAGGAAGGCCAAATGTGTAATTGTCTGTTCTTCTTTACTAGGTTTTCCAGGGCAATTTTGACAATGATACTCACAGAAAAAATGTCATTGATCCTCCCATCTATGCACGACACATAAGGATCCTTCCTTGGTCCTGGTATGGGAGGATCACACTGAGGTCAGAGCTGCTGGGCTGCACAGAGGAAGAGTGAAGAGACATAACAGGCCTCCTCTCTATTTTCCTTAAGTATCTCCATGGAATGAACTCTGCAAATCTATAGGAAACTGAACAGGATTTTTCATGAAAAGTGCTCAAATTACGGTAGGCCACTAACTGTCTTCTTAAGGAGGTCTAAGCCTGCCTTTTCAATGGTTTGATTTGCTTTTTATCGTTTAAATTTCTTAAGCAACATCACATTAACTGTGAATTAGTTTTTTCATTGTTTTCTTATTCATACTGGTTGAAATGTATTAGGCAAAGAAAGTAGCACTCTTGATAGCAAGGGTAAAACAATCTTATAGTTATTAAATAAAAGCAAGAGTTGTCAGAGCTTTCGTGATCAACACTGAACTTATAAAAAGAATACTGCAATGTTAGCAATAAGTTTTGTCCTTCTGTAATGAGTCTATATTATCCTAATTATTTCCCGGTGCCTACCAAACACTGTCAGTGTTTGTAATCAAATTTTGAAGATGAATCTGTAACATGCAGTACTAATTGATATTATAATTTTCATTTGACTTTTATTTCTAATCAGACTATATGATCTTACTTTCTGTGCTATTCTATATTCTATATACTATATACTGCCTGAATAAGTTCATATTTTTCTCAGTTGACTTTTGTCCTATTATTTGCCTAAAAAAGTATGCTTGTGTGTATATATATATATATGTGCACATATACACACACACACATATACATGTGAAACAGGATTGACTATCAGTAGATTGAACATATTTAATATCAGTAGATTAAATCTGCAATTCTTTGGTTTCTGAAGGAAGCTATAACTATGTAATCTTCAAATACTTCCTTAATTAAAGACCCCAGTACTACTATCTTGCAAAATAAACAATAAAATCCCATTATGTTTCTTTAAAGCAAAATTGAAATCTTTGTTTTGATGGTATTTACAAATAGTCTTATCTTCACTTTAAAATAATAGAATAATTATTTGTCTATTTAAAAAAAAGTTTAGCAAACAAATATTGACATAGTACTGCGTAACTTGGCCAAGCATACTCATCATTTCTTTGTTCATCTCTGCATTTCCTGTGAAACTAGAATTTTATTGAGGTTTGAAGCTGGTGATGGTTTCTCAGGAAAGCACAATGTGTAGATATTTGTGAGGAGAAAAGTATTTACTAATGGCAAAGTAGCCAACCATTTTCAAGGTAAAAATTGATTTCTATTTATTTTGCTTCAAAGATCCTGAAAAAAAATAAGCAATTATCATAACAATTTGTTATTGATAATGGAGGTTTCATTGACATTCTCACAAATTAAAGTTCTCACTGCCTCCATGAAAGTCCTCAACATCTAATTTATAAGCTTTACCAGTGTTTGTTTTATTAAGGCTTAGACACAGAATTATTAGAGTTTTAAATTAAGAGTTCTGGAAAAGAAAGTATGGTATGTGTACAAAGCTTTGAGGTCCTGTGCAACACTAGGTTGTTTTCTTTTTCGTTATTATTTGTGCTGCATAACAAAACCCACTAGACTGTTCCTGTCTTGTCTGTCCATGTGTTAACAGCATTTCTTGATGATGTATATATGGAGTGGTCTTCAATCATAGTGATAATTTATAAAGAGAAAGTCAATCATAATGGCATTCTTAATAAAAGTAAAATTAGGACTGGCTGGCCACATATTTGGCCTATGCCTACATGCTTTCTACTTCAGACTCTATTATAAAATTGTTAATTTGAAGCATTGAAATGGTGATCACTTTTCAGCATATTTAAAAAAAAGCACTGCCATATCATCAATAACATCTTCTTAAGATAGCTTTAAATTGGGAATATAAATATATTAAATTTACTAAATTGTAAGATCATATCACAAGTAAATACTTTGGGTCAAAGGTATACACACATTTACTCTGCAGCTAATGGCCCTTATTTCTTTAAAGATTTACTGTCCCCCCGAACTCTCTCTTGATTCTCTACAGAGTGTATTTTTAAAGTTATGAGTAATTTTTTGCAATGATTTACTTTCTCAGAATTATTCATTGCTTCTTATGATGTTTTATTTTATTGGTAGATTTTTAAAAGAAATATTTTCAGAGAGTTTGCTAAAATGTTACCTTCTATTAGAAATGCATAGAAATGGCTTTTGCTTCTTGGTGCATTTTCTCTCTTCTGTATATGCTTTTCACCAACATGGAATATCTCTTTAACCCACAATGCCCCAGATTAATGACAATAAAGGGATTCCCTGTAGAAATGTATTGTGAGGTAGTATATAGCTTTTGTGTAATTTCTATCAATGACATTAGAGTGAAGCAGATTTATTCTGTTTAAATTCACAGTAAAGCAAGTAAAACTTCATAAGCACAAGGCACAGAAGAATCACCTAGCCTTCACCATGAGTAACTATAACATGCTAATTTTATAATCTATGAAATTATAATTTTAAACATTTCCAGTATATCTGTCTTATTAAAAGCATTTATCATAATCACTAATTCTAGTTTTAGGGTTGACTTTCTCTTTCTGAATGGCTTCATAAAGGTTTATGTGAATTTTGAAGACTTAAGATACTAATGATTGTATCTTTGCTAATCAACAAAATATGAAATATAATATTCATTGCTGGCGTCTGATGTGTCAGTACAGAAATAAGTAAGATACAAATACTCTTTGCAAACCTTCAAGCTGTGTAATATTCCAATGTTGGTTTTTTTCTTTGTAAAATATACTTAAATCATGTAGGATGTTGTAAAATCAGTATGACCTTGTCTAGTCTTCAAAGTTAAAATAAACTTTTGAAAATCTGGGATACTATTGAAGCAGTTGTAATCAAACACATTTGTAAGAACACACAAATTGTCTGAGTATGAATATGCACTACTCTTAACTACATGTTGGTTTACGTTTTCTTTGCAGGAAAATTAATGAGGTATAGAAAAAGGAAATCATAATAGCCTTCAAATGTACATTGATATCTGCCAAATTGGCCTTTGCAAAATTATTAAAATTTGTGCATTTCTCCTGCTTTTAGCTGTGGAAATTTTATTGGAATACTAATAACCCAAAGTCATTTTTTTTTTTGCCTCATGCATAATTAAAGTCTTGTACTCCAGGATTGATCTGTCCACTGGTAAGCAGATGCTATTACTGGTATTTCTATTGTTTTTAAGTACATGACTCTCAGGAATATGATGAAGAGATCTAGTCAATAGTAAGCTATCATACAAATGCTACTAATATATCTATCTGTGTAACTCTAGCTTCCACTTAAAGAAAATCATAACACTTAAATTCTTCATAAACCCTGTTTCACCTTCTCTGAAAGTCACTGATAAATACTGAGTTTGAGAACTTCCTACTTTTTAGATATTTTAAGATTCAAAAAATTTAGGGGAAAAAGAACTTGAGATATTAAACATTGACTCCTTAGTCTCAACTTCAGTGAATGAACTATCAGCTTCAATGAATCTGATAGTTACATACTAGCTTATTATATATGATAGTGTACCCATATATGTTCCTATTTAACTGCATTTTAATATGAATGGTTCAGTGGGGTTCCATTGCTTGCCTAATTTTCACAAACCCAATGTGTTCAAATATAAACAATTATACATATTTTTCCATAAGGCCAATAAAAATTATGACAACATCTATAGAGGGTAAAATTCAACATCTATACCTTATAAAATTCTATGATAACCATAATTATTCAACAGAAAATTTTCTACTGTGAGACTTTTGAAATTACTGGTTCAAGAACATTTTCAGGGTAGAAAGTCTGATCATACTGATGTTTGACTTAAAAAATAAGAATAGCTTCATGAATGGAAAATATTCTCTCTACATAACATAAAATTTTAAAACAACTAACACTTCAGCTTTGAGTACATGATTTTAATATTTTGGTAAAGAAACATTAATTTTTACCATTAGAAATGCCATGTTCTCTCTCTTCCCAAACACTAGTTTGAAATAATATTAGCAATAGAGGTAGTATGTTGTTTATGAAAAATATTATCACGAAGGTTTCTTTGAGATGCAAAAGAATCCTTTTTCCTGAGCAGTTAAAGTGGAGGATTAAACCACTTTGCTAGCTGAGAAATATCTGACCTTGAAAGAGAATGCATTGTCATTTGTCTTTACAAAGAAAGAATACCAAGTGTAGGTAACAATATTTCCATTGGTTTTGAAAAGGAACTTGGATTCCTTGACTCTATCGCCACCGTAAGAGGCTGTAATTCACATTGGATGTTTCAACACTGCCACTGAATAAAGTATTTTCCACAGTAGGCAAGGAGCACTTACTCAGAGTTATTTCTGTTAGGTGAATTTGGTAGCAGAAATGGGAAAACATTTTTGGAAAACACTCCTCATTTAGTTGTTTTTGCATATCTTGGCAGGAGTTGCTTCAGCCGTTTGAAAACACGAATGCTGTGGAAATATGGCATAGAGTGTCAGCAAATGGTCACCACATGACATGATTAAGCATTGCATATGGTGATTGACTCTAATTTAATTTTATTTTACCGTCCTCAAGGGTATGAACCACACTCTTGCATATTTTCCATATTTATGTAAAATCCCCACAGAACCATACATATGCTCACATATAAATGTGTTAATAATGATGATGAATGGCGACATAAGCTCAACCTGCTGCCCCCTGGGAAAGAAGTAGAGGCAGGGAGACTGGTGGTGCATTCAAACAATATATCCCCCAAGCCTCTGTGGGAGCAGCTTTGGGAACCTTCCCTAGGCATCAGGCCAAAACGCTGTAGAGGATTAACAGGAAGACAGCTGGGAGTAGTCTCCATGTCTGAGAAAGAAGGAATGCTTTTGGTGATAAATTACTTAACTGACCAATTAAACATAGCTTTACCCATATTTTATAATTTTCCCACTGTTTAGAATTTTAAAGGTAAAATTAAAAAAAAAAAAAAAAAAGCAGACTTGCCTTTCAGGAAGACAACCATAGTGGGCCAACAGCTGTGGCAGAGAGAATTCATACAGCACTTCTCAAGGCCAATGGCAGTTTCCACCTCAGCCTGGGAAAGAACTGAACAGAGGTTAAAGATGGTATATTACAAAGTAAGCACTAAATAATCAACTGCAAGAGTTTAATTTCCTCAGTTCTCAAGTTTCTTAGATAATGACAGAGATGTTTTTAAAAAACAGTAGAAGCATCCTGCTGTGATCAGAAGTTCATATGTTGGACTCCTCACCCCCAAATGTGATGGTATAGCAGGTGAAGACTTTGGTGTATGGCATCAGGTCATGAAAGTGGAACCCTCATGAATGGGACTGGTACTCTTATAAAAGAGCCTGATTAGAGTTCCCCAGCCCTTTCTACCAAGTGAAACACTAGCTGTGAACTTGGAAGCTGACCCTCACCAGAAAGTGACCATGCTGGTATCTTGGACTTGGACTTACCAGCCTCCAGAACTATGAGCAATGAACTTCTGTTGTTTATAAGTTACCTAGCCTATGTTTTGTTATAGCAGCCTTAATGGACTAAGACACATCCCCAAAAGGAATCTAGTTTTAGTGGTATAAATACCTGGATAATCTGCTGGGGATGTGGACTTCTAAGCAATAGTAAAATGTTTTTCAGATTTCCCGTGAAGAGAAATTGGTGGGTTAGGATTACTATTTGATTTTTTAAGTAAATACATTGTGGGGCGGGGCGAGGGGCAGAATGACTGCGTTGTTAAAAATTCTTTCACAAAGCATTATTATTTCAGTTATAATCGTATGCATATACCTGTTCCGGATCACCATGCTCATTATTTTTCTTCCTCTTATATAGCAGTTGAAGTTTGAAAACCACTGCCATATGGCCCCTGAATAGCTTTCTAAATGGGTGGCATCTCCTGGCTGCCAGGTATGCTGGGGGCCCAATGTGAGTGTAGAGTCAGGTTTAGATGGATCCTGTCAACAGGAGGCTTTTAGGACCTGGTTGGAGACAGAGAAAGCATGTGGTGCTGGAGGGTCTAAGAGACGCTAAGAAAACAAATAAAGATATTACACAGAAAGTTGTGTCAAGTTTGCCTATGTGGTGGGCAAAACCCTGTGTCCTTTTCCCCTTAAAATACTTTTAATAAATTTGTCTCTCTTCTATTTCATTGTTTATTCTGCTAGGCAAGATGTACCCAGGTGTTGAGTACAGCTCAAAGGTGGGTTTGTAGCGTGAGCAGAGGCTGCAAGTGGAGACTTGGCACTTGAGGGGCTAAATATACTGCAGATTTATATATCAACTTGTTTCTGCAAAAAGACATTAATGCTGGTTTTCTTTTTTTTTTAAGGATTTTTCTACATTTAAAATGGACTTTAAAACTTCTCTGGCTTAAAAGTCCATAATCTGATCCCCTACCCCCCAATACCCTTAATTTAACTTTTTAAGCCTGTGTTTCAGAAACTCATAATTCTGTGCTTGAGAGTTTTCCTACCTAATCCTAGTATCACAAATACTTATACCTCCAAATGGTAGCATTGGACTGTATTTCACAACCTGTAAGATATTGAAATCTCTCACTGGAGATATAAAAACTTTTTTCTCTTTCCTAAATAATGCTATGGAAACTACTAAATCAATATTAAGAAAAGATTAACCTTTTTAAACAATCCTTCTTTAAGAGAAATTTAAGAACGATGTCAGTTTCTAAAAATACAAAGATGGAAGGACTCTGACCTTCAGGAGCTCATAGTCTGGAGGATGAGGGTGCAGGGGAGACATGGAAGCCAACAGTCCTAGTGGGTGCTGTGGCAGAAATATGCTCCAAGTGCCGAGAGAACACGGAACACGAGCACTCACACAAGTAAAGGAAGCATGTCAGGCAAAGCCCCCTGGGCAGAGGGGAGAGACATCTGAAAGGACATCAGAGCTGTCCACTTGAATATTCACGGCCCCTGAAAACTATAATTGACTATTCATGACAATTCTAGGAAGAACCGATTAACATGTCCTCTTTAGAAGAGAGAGAGAATCTAAAAGAGGTTAAGAGATTTGCCTTAGGAACACTGCTCTGATCTGCACCTAGCTCTGATGACATCTCCTTCGCACTGCAATGCCCAAGTCTGAGGCTGTTGCACATGCATTTCATTGCCTGCTAGTAATTAACAACAGGAATGATTTGCCTCCAGACAGCTGTCATTACTTTGCCACTTCTCATAGTGTCCTGGATAACTGAAGATACTAGTATTAACTAGTAAGGTTTTTGAAATAATTCATGAGTGGATGAGGTGTTGCTCATCACATGAATATATGAGGAAAGATCATCAAATGATGAACAGCTAATGACTACTATATTTGATAGCATCGATGTTTTAAAAGGAGAATAATAAGCCCCAAATGTCAAAGTGTTCACTATCCCAAGGCACAATTAATGGCCTGTCTTCATGTATCAAGCATGAGACTGTTAATGTAATAATCAAAACATTTATATTCAAGAAAATTTTGAGACTAGCTTTCAATATATAAAAGGAATCCACATGTATTTTCAGTTTTTAAAAAGAATTCCAAATAACATTCAAAACAAATAAAACATAAAACCACCTCTTCTTAAGTTCTGGTACCCAATATCTGTGAGTTGCTTGATCAGAAGAGAAGCTAAGGAGTGAACAATATCTTAGAAAATAAAGTATGTCTACCAACCCAATTTAAGGAGCTAACATCTTAACAATAAATAGATGGCATTATCTTTTTCATTACCTGGTGATTTTTCAATTAGTAGAATTAGGGGCTTAACCAGTGACTAATAACCCTGTGCAACTTCATGGAATTAGTAATGAAATTTCTATAACTTGACTTAAATAGTCAATTCTCTGTCAATGTTTCCTCAGTGAAGCAGGATAAGCTGAAAGAATCTTAGACAACTGGAACTAAGGAACCATCAACTCTGGGATGCATTTGTTTAAATGTTTAATTCCCTAGGTTGCATTCATCCAATATCTAAAGTGTTCAAGAAAAAATAGTATAACCTAAGTGAGTTCTTAATAGTTTTAATGACTAATGAATCTTAACCCCAATATTTGAATTATATCCTTGCTAAAGCTGAAATCATCTATTTCTCTAAAATCAGAAAACTGGTAGTTATGGTCTTTTATGACTACCTTGTTTTTTCCCTTTTACTTCTCTTGAACATTTTCTTTAAACCTACTCAATATTTTAAATAATCTTCTGAAAATGTTAGGTCTCAAACTGGATAAGGTACACTGACTATAATGAAAAGATTATTTATGATCCTTATCTTGTTTATGCTTTTAGTAGGCTTATTTAACAGTAGCACCTATAAGCCTGAAAGATATTCAATCTGTAGTCTGATATGAGTACCTGATTACCTCTAATGCATTTCTGCACATTAAGTTATTCTGAGTCTTGGTTTTGGGCCAATATTATTTCCTTATTATACACATTGTCATGTATGTATTCCTATTTTCTTTTTTAAAAACCATTTTCATGGTAAATAATGATTTGAAACCTATGCTGCAGGCACTCTCTCATCTAAGAAATTTATTTAGAGTCTATTAAAGGCAAAAGGACTCATAAAAATATCAAGTGTGAAATTTATGTCCACAACATTTGTGTATGGCCAAATAGATTGTGCCATGCACAGAGGAGACAGGCCAAGAGATATGAGTGAAGGCTGGTATCTAGCCTCTTTCCCATTTGGCAAGCTCAAACCCTGAGGAAGATCTGTCCACACAAAGTGCCTTTGTGTATATCATATTCCCACAAGAGGTGCCGTTGCCAATTTTAATAAGCATCTTTTATTCTGAGGGTAGAGGCTTGATTAGTTTCAGTGCCTGACTACCACTCCTATTAAGGCAATCTTCCAGTATAGGAGACTGTCATTATATTACATTTTTGTAATATGTTTAGCATATTCTAAATATTTCCTCTGGAGAAGGGAATGGCAACCTACTCCAGTATTCTTACCTGGAGAATTCCATGGACAGAGGAGCCTGGCAGGCTACAGTCCATGGAATGACACCCCAGTATAATCTTAAGCATAAAAGTGAAAATTCCAGATTTTGCTTCAATTTCCTCTCCTCTGTGTTTTAGATCACAAGTTGCACCTAAAATGAGTTTGGAGGTCCTGTTTTCCTACCACTAAAATGGCTAAAATAAGGGAGTGGTCACAATGGCTTCTTTGATAGCCCAGTTGGTAAAGAATCCTCCTGCAATGCAGGAGGCCCTGGTTTGATCCCTAGGTTGGGAAGATCCCCTGGAGAAGGGAAAAACTACCCACTCCAGTATTCTGGCCTGGAGAAGTCCATGCACTGTATAGTCCATGACGTGCAAAGGGTCGGACATGACTGAGTGACTTTGACTTTCACAATGGCAGAGTAGAAAGACCCTGAGTTTACCTCCTCTCATGAGCAAATGAAAACCACAACTATCTCAGAACAACTATTGATGAAAAAGACTGCAAACTACCAGAAAAGACTTTCTGTAACTAAGGACCTAAAGAAGGAACTACAAGGAGATGGGGAGGAGGGACAGACCTGTGATATAATCAAATGCCACACCCACCAGGGGGGCACTCCACAAATTGGAGAGTGATTATATTGCAGGGGTTCTCCCACAGGAGTGAGTGTTCTGAGCCCCACATCAGGGTCCCCAGCCCAGGGGTTCAGCATGGGGAAGACAAGCCCCCCCAGAACATTTGGCTTTGAAGACCAGTGGGGCTTAATTGCAGGAGCCTCATTGGACTGGGGGAGAGACTTCACTCAAAGGGCATCCCAACATCCACGTGCGCCAGATCCCAGAGAAAAAGCAACAATTTGCTAGGAGCCTGACCAGGGAGGCCAGACCTACATGCTGGTCTTGGAGAGTTTCCCAGTGAGCTGCGGGGGTGGCTATGGCTTACCCTAGGGACTTACACAATGGTGGCAGGCATATTGGGGAGCATTCAAACACATGAATGGTACTGTTGGTGGCTACCATCTTGGCTTATCAGCACCAAGACCTGGCTCCACCCAACAGATTGTAGGTGGCAGTGCTGGGATGCCTCAGGCCAAAAAGCTATCTGGATGGGTAGACAGCCCACCCATCAGCAGACAGCCTTCCTAAAGACTTCTTGAGTTCACAGCTGCCTCTAGACATGCCCCAAGACCCAGTTCTGCCCACCAGAAGGCTAAGGCCCAGCTTTACTCACCAATGAGCAGGGACCATCCCTCCCCAAAGGAAGCTGCAGCCACTAGACCAATATCACCACTAGGGCACACAAGAAGCACAGAAACTATGATCCCAACAACCTGCGGACTGAGCCTGCCAACAGCAAGCTAGACCCTATCCTGGGACTAGCTGGGCCCCAGTCTTGCCCACTAGCAGGCCAACACAACTCTCATGATACCTAGGACTCCAAAGCCAACTGTGTCAGGAACACTACACCCCCAAAACCAACAGTCTGAAATGAGCCCAGAGACCTGTGGGCCCTGTAGCCAGACTCCAGGAAGCAGCTCTGCCTGCCAGTAGGCACAAATCCCAGAATCTTGGAACTCTGATTCCATCATCTGGTGAGCCAGCACTAGTCCCAGAGCCACTAGGCTTCTACAACCAGATATCTCATGATCAGGACTCACTAAACAGCAACCAGCAGCATCCACAGAAGGCAGGGCCTGGCAACCAACTGGATTATGGGCCAACCAAGCCTACCAAACCACCCACATAGTCAGTTCACCAAAACAGAAGGACCCACGCAACTCCATAGAGGATACTGCTTGGGTGATAAGAGGGACGTGAATTGCTAGGAGGCATATGCCTAAAATAAGACAGCAGAGGCAAATGTTTTAGAAAAAGGAACAAGATAAAACCCCAGAAGAACTAAGGGAAGATAGGCAATCCACCCAAGAAAGATTTCAGATTAATGATTGTAAAGATTATCAAAGAACTTGGGAGAAGAATGGATGTACACAGAGCAAGAAGTTAGATTTTTTAAACAGAGTTAGGAAATGTAACAAACAATCAGAGATGAAGCACACAATAAATGAAATGAAAAATATACTAGAAGGAATCAATAGTGGACTAAATGATTGAGAAGAAAATATCATAGTCTAATGTGTTATTTAAGGCTGGTGTTTCCTTATTGATTTTCTGGAATAATCTGGATGATGTGGGGGTTTTAAAGTTCCCTAGGTTTATTACAGTTGTAATAACTGTATTACAGTTGATTCCTCCTTTATGTCTGTTAACATTTGCCTTCTATATGGAGTTCCTCCTATGTTGGAATACATTAAAATGATCATGCACCATAATCGAGTGGGATTTATCCCAGGGATGCAAGGATTTTTCAGTATCCACAAAAATCAGTGTGACACACAACATTTAAAAAATTGAATAAAAAATCATATGATTATCTCAATAGGTACAGAAGAAAGCTTCTGATAAAATTCAACATCCATTTATGATAAAATCNGAATACATTAAAATGATCATGCACCATAATCGAGTGGGATTTATCCCAGGGATGCAAGGATTTTTCAGTATCCACAAAAATCAGTGTGACACACAACATTTAAAAAATTGAATAAAAAATCATATGATTATCTCAATAGGTACAGAAGAAAGCTTCTGATAAAATTCAACATCCATTTATGATAAAATCTCTCCAGAAAGTGGAAATAGAGAACATACCTCAACACAATAACAGCCATATATAGCAGGCCTACAGCTAGCATCATACTCAATGGTGATGAAAAGCTGAAAGCATTCTAAATCTCAAACAAGGCAAGGATGCCTGCTGTTAACACTTTTATTTAACATAATTTTCCAAGTCCTTGCCACAGCAATCAAGAAAAAAAAAGGAATCCAAATTGGAAAGGAAGAAGTAAACTTCAAATGCTTGNGCAGATGACACCACCCTTATGGCAGAAAATGAAGATGAACTAAAGAGCCTCTTGATGAAAGTGAAAGAGTAGCATGAAACAGGCTTAAAACTCAACATCCAAGAAACAAAGATCAGGGCATCTGGTCCTATTACTTCATGGCAAATAGATGGGGAGACAATGGAAAGAGTGACAGTCTATTTTCTTGGGCTCCAAAATCACTGTGGATGGTAACTGAGGCCATGAAATTAAAAGACGATTGCTCTTTGGAAGAAAAGTTATGACAAACCTAGACAGCATATTAAAAAGCAGAGACATTACTTTGCTGACAAATGTCTGTAGCCAAAGCTATGATTTTTCCAGTGGTCATGTATGGATGTGAGAGTTGGACTATAAAGAAGGCTGAGTGCTAAAGAATTGATGCTTCTGAACTATGGTGTTAGAGAAGACTCTTGAGAGACCCTTGGACTGCAAGGAGATCCAACCAGTCCATCCTAAAGGAAATCAGTCCTGGATATTCATTGGAAGGAAAGATGCTGAAGCTGAAACTCCAATACTTTGGCCACCTGATACAAAATGCTGACCCATTGGAAAAGACCCTGATGCTGGGAAAGACTGAAGGCAAGTGGTGAAGGGGACAAGAGGATGAGATAGTTGGATGGCATCACCAACTCAATAGACATGAGTTTGACCAAGCTGTGTTAGATGGTGTAAGACAAGGAAGTCTGGCGTGCTGCAGTCCATGAGGTCACAAAGAGTCGGACATGACTGAGCGGCTGACCAACAAATTTACAAACCTAAGTGTTAGTTGCTCAGTCTTGTCCAACTCTTTTCGATCTCATAGACTGTAGCTGACAATCTCCTCTGTCCATGGAATTTTCTAGGCAAGAACACTGGGTAGCTATTCCCTTCTCTAAGTGAATCTTCCCAACCCAGGGATCAAACCTGGGTCACCTACATTGACGGTGGATTCTTAACAGTCAGATCCACTAGGGAAGTTGAAGAATACTGGAGTGGGTTGCCATTCCCTTCTCCAGGGGAACTTCTCAATCTAGGAATTGAACTTAAGTCTCCTGCACTGAAGGTGAATTCTTTACCATCTGAGCTACAAACCTAAATCTATCTGAGGGCTTCCCTGGTGACTCAAACAGTAGTCTGCCTACAATACAGGAGACCTGGGTTCAATCCCTGAGTAGGAAAGATCCCCTTGGGGAGGAAATCTATCCCTTGAGAGTGCACCAGACTTCCTACAGGAGCAGCATCTGTTGACAAGTGCCAAATTTTTCTTTTTGGTGGCTATTCCTTCTTTAAATTAGTAAATCTAAGGCATCAATGTGTGCAAATAATTAATAAACCTATGTTTCCCCTTACCAAGAATAAAGAAAAAAAGAAATCTCAGGTTTGGAAATCAGACAGCCCTAAGTTTAGATATCAGATCCTCTTTGGGCGACTTTCTAGGAGTTTTTCCCCTGGAAAGACATATGTACATATATGTATATATGTATATATATGCATACACACACATACACACATAAACACATACTCAGTAAACTTGTTTTTTTTTTGGATGTGATTTTTGCTTTTGTCACTGTAGCAGGCTTACTTTTCAGAGACCACAAACTTATGTGTACAAAATGCTGTTCTTTGTATTTCATCTAACGCCTCCCTCCAAAAAAAAAAAAAAGGAAAGAAAGAAAGTAGTTTATTCATTTCCAAGAAAACTAAGTTACTTCAGTAATTTTAAGTTATTTTATGAATTTACTGATTTCTCTGCAAAGGCACTCATTTTCTCCTGCCTGAGATGAAGCTTAAGCTTCAGGGTATTTAGGAGTTCACAGGAGTGAGTGGAACAGGGAATACCCAGGTCTCCTCCTTGTCTGGCATCTGGTGGAATATAGAGAATCATCCTGTCTGGTTGATGGCATCTCTGTTGTCATCCATGGGGGTGGCCTTTTTCCACTGGGCCTCTTGCTTCTCCATCGTGCTGTCAGAAGTTTCTGCTCGTTACTTCTCAAACCACTGTCCTCTGCCTAAGCTGACACGGGCCCTTCTTTGGGTGACTAAGATGATTCACTAGGATACAGGGCTCCATGAAGGCTTTTATGTGCTGCTGAATCTCAGCCCTGCACCGATGTCTATTCTCTGGAAATTTGTTGGATGAATGAAAGAATGAACACAGCTTTTCCTGAGACTATCTGTAGAGGGGAAGACATGGAACTTGCCTCAGAACAGCTCTGCATGTTCATTCAGCCGCCTCTAGTCCAGGTGCCCAGGACAACGTGGTATAAGCACTCTGTGAGGCTGCCGACTCCCAGCCTTCTGGACTGACGGGAGTCACGGGTCCTTTCTGCTCTTGAGCATCCTATTATCGAAGGGGAGCCAGACCTGCTCCAAAAGGGCCATTCTTCCCTCTGCCCTTTCCCTCTAAGCTCCAAGGGGCTTGGGGAGTCTCAGATGTTGCGAGTGACCCCAGACTCTGACTTTTCTGCTTTTACTTGAAATTAAAGAATTGAGAGAAGACAATGATTAAAAATATGAGGGCCTGTGAAGAAGAAACCTATCAGCTAATACTTTTTATCTCACTGAGCCACATACATAAACAAAAATATACTAAACTGACTTCAGCCTCCCTATCAGTAAAATGAAAGAGCTGTGTAACCTGCAAAAAGATAAAGGCCTCGCACTCTGAAGCTTTATTGAATTACAGCACAATGAATTATGGCCATGTATTTTTCTTCCTTTACTTGAAGATTTTAAACACAATTGGCAGGAATACCATATTTAGTAACTATATGTAAGCTTTAAGTAGCTTAAAATACATATGAAAACTCTTAGTCGTTATTTTCTGCACGTAGAAGCTGTGAGAAGTTATTCGTATTTACTAAAACAAATGATTATCACTGTTGTAGTTATGGTTTAAGGCTGTGGGAATCGATAAATAAATGAAGACAAACTAAAAGAAGCAAAAACCACTCTGACCTTTGAAGTATTTCCACAAGCAATTTCTCCACTATACTCTCTTTCCCTGTTTGTTATCTGTTTCTCTCCTTCCCCTTTCTCTCCATTTGTGAACCTCTCTTTCCTCCTGGACTTGCTTCTTATTCTGAACTTCTTCCACTTATAAATTCAGAAATAGGTGGTTGGGCTGAAAAAGCAAATACCACTTGGAACTGTTTCACTCATCTGAAGCCGTAAGTCTCCAAATTCAGTTTAGAAAACATTTTTTTTTTTAAGAGTCGTTAATGTGCCCCAACTGTCCCATTGTTTCCAACAAGGAGGTCAAAATACAACCGTCAAGTTGAACATACCAAAGGGGGAAAAAAACAGCTGCATGCAGCCCACAGTCTGGAAAAGTCCGCTGCACACAGAACTCCTTCAGTCCAGCTGGTTCCAGGAGCAACAACCGCCACTGCAGGGAGCTATTCATAGATCAGCAGTGTGAGCATCCCTAATGTCGGGGCACCTGGGCTGTGCCAGCCAGGACTTCAGCTCAGAGCCGCCACTGATGAGCCTGTCCATTCACTCTGCCGGGCAGAAGGCCAGCACTTAGCCTCATGGAAAGTTCTCGAGAAATCATTTTCCTAGGAGACTCTAGGAGACAGTGTGACAGGTAAATGTGGCATCGCTGGTGGAATTCTCTCTGGGGAGTCTGAGAGAGAAAAAAGCTACGCCTTGTATTTGCTTTCTCTTGGTTTTTTGCACTTTTGTTTTATCAATGAAAATACAGTTCAGGCGGTGGGTGGGGAAATCATAAGCTGGACATATTGGAGATGGAAAGTGATATCTGAAGCTCTGAACGTCTTTGTGATGGGATGGAGAGATACTGTTAGATGGCTATATGTGCAAAGAAGACACACTTTCCCAAGTCATCCTAGATGACAGGATTTTCATTGGGCATCAGAACAGTAAGTCTGACTCACCCACTGGGAGCAACATCTCTGGAACTTCTGGTGTCTTCAGATGGCTGCTTTCTGGCTCACAGAGGTCCACGACAGGGTTCATATATACGTCTCCTCCTTTTCTATCTTCTTGTGTCATCTGCCATTTCCTCCATCATTCTGGAAACCAATGAACCTGCTCTTCTGCATTAGTGTCATCGCAGCTGCCCCCCAACAAACCCTGTAAAGGAGGCAACAAAAATATCCTTTGTTTTTTCATCACCTCTGGTTNACCCACTGGGAGCAACATCTCTGGAACTTCTGGTGTCTTCAGATGGCTGCTTTCTGGCTCACAGAGGTCCACGACAGGGTTCATATATACGTCTCCTCCTTTTCTATCTTCTTGTGTCATCTGCCATTTCCTCCATCATTCTGGAAACCAATGAACCTGCTCTTCTGCATTAGTGTCATCGCAGCTGCCCCCCAACAAACCCTGTAAAGGAGGCAACAAAAATATCCTTTGTTTTTTCATCACCTCTGGTTCTTATTCCGTCAGTAGGCCACCACTAGATGCTGACTCCACCCTTGAAGCTAGAGTCTTTGCTGGGGCCTCTCTCATCAATGTTTACAGGTCTGCTGCTGCTGCTGCTAAGTCGCTTCAGTCATGTCCGACTCTGTGTGACCCCATAGACGGCAGCCCACCAGGCTCCCCCGTCCCTGGGATTCTCCAGGCAAGAACACTGGAGTGGGTTGCCATTTCCTTCTTCAATGCATGAAAGTGAAAAGTGAAACTGAAGTCCCTCAGCCGTGTCCAACTCTTAGCGACCCCATGGACTGCAGCCCACCAGGCTCCTCTGTCCATGGGATTTTCCAAGCAAGAGTACTGGAGTGGGGTGCCATTGCCTTCTCCGGTTTACAGGTCTAGATTCCTACAGACTATCCCTGGAGCTAACAGAAATGCCCACTATTCTCTACCCCAAAATCTCCTCCTCATCCAACCATCAAGCATTCCCCTATACTCATTTCCTTTTAAATGCTGACCAGGTCCTCATTTCTGCTGAGCTGCTTCCTTTACTACCCAGCAAACCTACTGGGTAGGAAGGGAAGTGTAGTCTTTGTTGTCCCTGAAAGTGAAAGTCGCTCAGTCATGTCTGATTCTGAGGACCGCATGGACTGTATAATCCATGGAACTCTCCAGGCCCAAATACTGGAGTGGATATCCATTCCCTTCCCCAGGTCTCCCATATTGCAGATGCACTCTTCACCAGCTGAGCCACCAGGGAAGCCGTTTGTGGTCCCTGCATGGAGAAATTATTGGTCCTGCAACTCTGTGACCTTGAACAAGTCTTGCCTTGTCTTTCTCCCAGACCTCACAGAAGCTCAGAGAGCTCCCCCTGATGGCCTTGCTCAGTAAGACAGATCTGACTTGGCAAGGGGTCAACAAAATACAAGCTCTTGTTCAGGAATTCTTGCTCCACTAGGGACTGTTGCTTGGAGGTATGGAAAAAACATAGGGGTTAAAATCTCACCTCAAGGAAGGAAACTAACAAGAGAGAGAAGTTCTGTTTGTTCTTTAAAACTGGAAAGTAATAGGAATTTCCCGTTAAGACCCCTGTATATTGCAGCATATATTTTGTCAGGTCTCTTTTAGGCAAAGTTAGTCATTTCACCAGTTATTCCAGCCTACATGAGGGTGAGGAAGGGTGGTAACCCCATCCGTGGAGTATGAGGGACCGTTTTATACCCAGTGTGAAAGNCTTAGCGACCCCATGGACTGCAGCCCACCAGGCTCCCCCGTCCCTGGGATTCTCCAGGCAAGAACACTGTGCAATGATTTCTTAAAGAGTTCCACTGGGGAAGGAGTCAACCACTTACAGCTAGCAAAGCCAGGGTGGGGTGGGGAGGGGTGGGGTAGGGTGTGTGTGTGTGGGGTGTGTGTATCCCCTACATTTCTTTCACTTAGTGACGTATACTTCTCACATTCCCTCAACAACAACAAAAATAACAGACCGCCGTTTTGTTCAGAGACGGTCTTGGGGTGTAATGCTAAAAACTCCTGTTGCTAGTCTTTTCGTTTGTAACGCTTTTTGACTAAGCAGGCTTTTTATCTCTACGTCTGTAACCTTAACCTTATCACTCAGCAGACCAGCTGCCTTCCTTCGGGTGCCATTCTGACAGACACAAAGACAGCTCTCTCGCTTCCTATCACACACTTATCTCGACTTCCTTGGAGTGAGGAAGCTCTCCTGGGCTATTTACTCTGAGAGGCAGAGGAAAAGTCTTTGCTTCAAAGATTGAGCTGCTATTTCCTGCAGCCAGACCTGCATGGGCTGGAAGAACACACTGCAGGCTGAGAATCAGAAATTCCTTCAGGCTCCACATTAAATGGTGAGAGACAGGGAGTCGTTCCGAAGGTGCGCAACCCAGTATATTTCACTGCCACATCTACACATTACAGTAGTTGAAAGTGGATTTAGAAGTGAGCGATAGATTTAGAGCACAAGCCCGTGACTCTGCATGAATTTGACTAGTTTAGACCAGTTTCGTCTAGTTGTGCGGAACCACAGCAATAAGCAGGCCATTCATAAAGCAGAGTGTGTGTTCATTGTGGCAGCACATTTTGCTTAAAATCTTTTAAATTATGCCTTGAAGAATTTGGGCATAAATCCACTTCAAACCCTCGCACTGTCTCAGGGGTGGCCAACAGAAAGTTATGTGCCAAAAATGCCGTGTGGGTTAATTTTAAAAACCCTTCTCCTCCCCCAAATTTATGATTTTTATCCACTACCACCTCCACACGTCTACCTACAAAATTCCATCATATGCAGTCTGATTCACACTTTCACGAGAACCAATATAACAGATACTCTTTTTTTCTGAATCCAATCTGGAGTCATTACTGAGACATCAACTTATATTCTACCAACTCATGTTTTAGTGTGCTAGAAAAGAAGATATTGAATGCTTGACATTCTCTTTTTATAAGGTCACCAATGTGAGCAATATGATAGATGTTTGAAACAGTCCAGCATCTCAGGCTGTTAAGAGATCAAGGAAAAGCAGTATTAATTGACAAATGAATGCTACATAAAACAGTCATAGATAGCTCTAATATTTATTGTACTTGTTATGTGCCAGTACTAAAGGAAGGTCTTATATATTTAGCTCATTTAATTCTTAAAGAAGACCCGTGAGGTGACAGTAACATCATCTCCAGGTTAAACATAAGGAAGCTAAAGGTACAGCAGTTTTAAGTAGGCTTCTATTGTACAATGCTGCTGCTGCTGCTGCTAAGTCCCTTCAGTCGTGTCCGACTCTGTGCGACCCCAAAGACGGCAGCCCGCCAGGCTCCTCTGTCCACAGGGTTCTCCAGACAAGAATACCGGAGTGGGTTGCCGTTTCTTTCTCTGTATTGTGCAATGAACCCAAGCCATCCACCCATACACTCCGACTTCAGAACCCAAGTTCTCAACCATTATATTTAAGTGACTACCTTCTTTTCTTTCTTTTCAACATTACGCTTTTTCTACTCTACAAAGCTTATTAAGATATTGCAATGGGCGGGGGAGGGGAGGACGAGAACAATATTATATCACTGGTTTAGTTTCAAAACCATTTTGTAACTTTAAAAATGTGCATCATCTTTCCCGTGTCTCTGGTTTCATATAACTAGAATTCATTCAAGTCTTGTCCATAGATCCATCTCACAGAGCTTGGACACTTGGGATACACCTGAGAGCAGAGTGTTTTTCCATGGAAACTAAAGATGCTAAGATGCAGAGATTTTTCATTTACAAATGTTGAGGATGGAGGAGGTTAAACAATTCTTTGTTTAAGGCCGAGACTGGGGTAAAGCAGATTAAACCAAATGCTCCAGCTGTGACTTTTTGCACTCTATACCAAATGGGACTGTCGTAGACAGACATGTCAGAATCTCAGTGTCAAAGGGCAGCTGTTGATGTTGGATACTAAGGAAGACACCTCCACAACCAGTGAAACAAGAAAAGCCTGTCTTTGGGGACTACAATGCCCCAATTCCCTTCCTGTCCCTTAGGGGGCTACTCTGCAGATTTCCTCCTTATCTTTCAAAGTTCTAGAAATACACAATAATGACTGTAGTTCGTCAGGGACTGNACTAAGGAAGACACCTCCACAACCAGTGAAACAAGAAAAGCCTGTCTTTGGGGACTACAATGCCCCGATTCCCTTCCTGTCCCTTAGGGGGCTACTCTGCAGATTTCCTCCTTATCTTTCAAAGTTCTAGAAATACACAATAATGACTGTAGTTCGTCAGGGACTGTTTTTCCAGCTTGAATCCAGTAAGCAAAGGCATCTGCCCCATGCTGTTCAGTTTCCCAGTCTCCCTACCATTGTCAAAATCATACTCATTGGAAAAAAAAAAAAAAAAAAAGTACTTCCGAACCATGGCTCCATTCCTCCTTGCAAACAGCATGTCAATTTCACTCAGGGTTCTACTCCTCATGAAAGACAGATTGCTCAGTTTTGTGTCCATTCTGATCATTCACTGTTTACTTTGCCTGTGACAAGACTAAAGGTGGAGACTGGGGTGTAGTCTAGTTCTGGCCAATAACACCATAATGGAATAATTCCTAGCGAGGAAGATAAACACAAATAATGCAAGAAACTATAGGAAATGAGTATATGACTGTCTTTTTCTTAAACACACACACACAGTGCTCTGAAAGCCCTGAGGAAGAAGAAATTAAATCTGCCAGGAAAAATCATTGCAAGAAGGCCAAGAAAGCAGCACATACCTTCAGAACTTGAAAGGCGAAAGAGCAGCTTTTTTGTAAATGGGGAAAAGAGGGAACGACATGTGTCAAATCATTAAATAAAGGTATGTGTGGTAGACACAGGACTAATTTGGCTAGAGGAGTGTATCCGTAGGCTTTCTAGGTGGCACAGTTGGTAAAGAACCTGCCTGCCAACCCAGGGGATACAAGGGACATGGGTTTGAAACCCTGAGTTGGGAAGATCCCCTGGAGAAGGAAATGGCAGCCCCCTCCAGTATTCTTGTCTGGATAATCCCATGGACAGAGGAGCCTGGCGGGCTACAGTGCATGGGGTCACAAAAAGTTGGACAGGACTGAAGTGACTGAGCACAGGACAGATGGCAGGGAATTAAATTGCAAAGATGGACTGAACCTAGATCTGAGAGAATATTCAGTGTCCTCCCTAGAGAGAGGGACTTACCTTCAAGCCCTGGAGAGCTTCTGAAACAAAGTGTCTTAGAACATGGGTTTTACTGCCACAGTAAGCACCAAATTAATAGTGTCTTAAAGAATCTGAAAGTTTATTTCTCACACACAGTGATCCAAGCATAAGCAACCCAGTGCTGACAGGGCGGCATAGGGCTTTTGGAGTTCCAGGCCTCTTGGATCTTGTTGTTCTGGCATCCTGAACAGGTGTCCTAACATGCTCGATCCAGCCCTCAAGATCAGATATGCATCCTGGGAGGGGGAAGTGACAAGGGTGGATGAAGACATAGCCTTTTCCCAGTCCAGAGGCTGGAACACGCACTCATCAATTCCTGTCCCCTTGGACACAAGCTAATCACATCCTTGGACCCAGAGAAGGATTCTTTAGCTAAATAGCAACCTCACCTTTAAATAAATGAAATAATCAACTTGTGTTTGAGAAACATACTTTCTGAAAGTGAGTAGCGTATCTGGAGGGAAGGAGGAGACCCATCAGAACATCACATAGCCTCTGAGAGCTGATGAATTTAATTAAAGTAGTGACTGTAGAAACAGCGAAGAGGAAGGCAGCGATGCAGGCCAGACCTCAGAGAGACTCGGCAGCTGGCATATCTGGGATCGAGGCAAGCGATGCCGAAAGCGTGGCTTCTGTCTGCTTTACTGAATTGCTCCGCTGAGCAGCAGCCCGAGAACAGCCACGTTAGGCAATTCTCTCTTGTGATCCGTGTTAACTGACATTCCCTCTGGTCACTGGGAGCTCACTGGCTGCCCTCTGTGCTCAGAATCACAGCGCCCTCCTGAGCCTAAAGCGGCATGCAGGGCTTGATGAGCATGTTCAGCACAGGCAGTAATTAGTGGTAGGATTTCCACACGCATTGCCTTCGGGGATCTTCATTTTACAGAGCGATTCTAGCTGGACTGTTACTTTTCAGACTGACAGTACAATGCACTATGAATGATGAACTCATAAAGCACGTTGTTCACGTTCTTGGGTGGATAGAAGGAAAAGTACAACCTTTGTCCAGCTGTCTGATGGCTCCTAAAATCTCAATTAAGCACGTCCGCTCAAGTTTCACTGGTAATGTTATTTGGCTAGAAGTCAGGATTTCTTTTGCCCTCTACGTGTGCATGAGCATCAGAATTTAGAACATAGTTATATTACAGGGGTTATATACTTTCACATAGCTTTCTACACAGTGTGTATTTTTATAACCAGTGTGTTTACAGTCACAATTAAGTGAGCTATGTTAGTGTCAGACACAGAAATGATCAACTTCAAACATCTAATATTACTAAACTCATTAAGAAGCTGACACTCAGAGGGGTCTTCTGCCTCACATAGAGCTTAACCCACTTATCCCTGTGCAGACACTTCCTGTTGCCACTATCTGAGACAATAGCTGGGCTAGTGTGGCTCATAGTGTCAGCTGCTCAGTCATGTTTGACTCTTTGCAACCTCATGGTCTGTAGCTCGCCGGGCTCCTCTGTCCTTGGGATTTCCCAGACAAGAATACTGGAGGATTGCCATTCTCTTCTTCAGGGGATCTTCCCAACCCAGGGATAGATAGAACTGGGCTCTAATGCATTGCAGGCAGATTCTTTATCGTCTGAGCCACCATGAAAGCACTTAGTTTGGCTCTTAGTTTGGCTCAGATTCTATTGAATCTGTTCCCTGTGACTATTATATCCTTCCTCACTGTTTTAAAAAAATATATGGAAGCATCCTATTCATTCTTCTAGGCTTACCCTAAAAGTCACAGTCTTAGCCAGCTGAGGCTGCTGTAACAAATATACCATACATTGGGAAGCTTAAGTAATAAACATTTCTCGCAGTTCTAGAGGCACAAAACTCCAAGATGAAGATGTCAGCACTTGTAGTGTCTAGTGAGGAAGAACATCCTCATCAGGCATTGCAGAATTTTGTCTCTGATGCTCATACGATGGGAAGCAGAGATGGAGGGGAGCAAGCTCCCTTCGATCTCTTCTTATGAAAGAAAAATCCCATTCATGAGAATGCCATTCTCATGACCTAATCACTTGGCTCTCAAAGGCTGAGCCTCTACTACCACCACAGTGCTTAGGACATCAGCGTGTGAATTTTGAGGTGACACAGACAGTTAGCCCACAGCAGTCATCTTCTCATATGTCAGGCAGATTGAAGGTCCAGAAGGATGGGACAAATATGTCTAGGCTCCCTGTTCTTTTAATCCCTTTTGTCTACCATTTCCTTTAGTTCATGAAAGATAGCTTCTCAACTTTCAAGACCTTGTCACCAGGAAGATATATTTTCTTTGATATTTTAAACTTTAGAATCTCACTCTCTCACCATAGTCTCCCACTTGTCAGGATCTCTCACTGCAATTGCTCTCCTACAATTGCTCTCTGTTCTCATTCAAACCTTCCTTCCCTAGACTGAGGGAGTTCACCCTCACTATCTAGACCTTGCCTCCCCAGCATCCTTGACTCGTATGTCAACACATATTGAGTGCCTGGCATGAAGTAGATAGCAACTTGATTGAATTTCTTTTCGTTGCTCCTGTCTTACCACATACTTCCAGCACACTGATCCTGCAACCATCTGACCTTCAACCAAGCACAAGCATTTCCTCTGCAGAGTCTGTATTTGGTTGATGTCACCCTGGAGGGAAGTGACGGTGCTGTAGTCTGCTGCCATGACAGATTCGCCACCTCCAGTTCCTTGTGGACTCATAGTGCGGTGGTGTTCAGTAATTTCTTTGCCTCTGCTCAGGCAGTTCCCTCTCCTGTGCCCAACAGTAGTGGTCTAAATCTAAACCCTTTACCATTTTCCTCTCTCATCAGCCCCATGAAAGCCCCTTCATCAGAACAGAGAAGGCTGGGGTTGTGACAGCTCCCTGCCACCTTCATCCAGCTCCATCTGAGCCCATCATGGCGGTAGACTGGACTTAGCGCTGTCTCTGGAGTGCCCGCACATGGCCTTCTCCAGCATAATCTCCAGGTAGATGCAGGGTAGTCAGATTTCTTACATGATGGTTCAGTATTGCAACAGCACAAGGCAGAAGCTGTCTGGCATTTTGTGACCTAGTGTCAGAAATAGCACATCATCACTTTTGACACCCCGTTGTTCAAACCAGATTCAAGTGGGTAGAACATTTCAAGGAGTGGTAGAGAATTTATGGCCAAGTTTGAAAACTGCTACACTCACCAATTAAACATTCTGGGAACTCTTCTGTGTTTTAGTCTCCAGTTATATCCTGCGAGGTTGAAATCATTATATTTATTCCATGGATGAATAAGCAGAGTCTCAGCATGGCAAACAGACTTGCCAAAGGTCAAACAGTTAGCTAGTGAGTAAACCTATATTTTAAAGCTCTTCTTATTCTTACTCCTAACAAGTGTGAATCATTCTTCCCTTATACTCTTTAATCTTTTTCTACTGAACTCCCTTAATTTTTAAGAAAATTTGCTATAGCCCACCTGTTACTTTATGTATGCATATCTGTATGTGAGAAAAAAGAGAGATACAAACATATATAGAGAAAGAACCACTATTACCAAACTATTTGAAAGATATACATTTGTATCAATTTCTTAACCAAGTCCTAAATCAATGTTAAACTGCCTTCTGTCTCTACCATTTCTCTAAGACCATCTCTCTATCAATGACTATCAATCATCATCAAATCCAAACTCTAAGTATTTAACAGGTTTGATTAATCCCTTCATAAACTTTGTAGTTTTTCATTTACCAAATGATTCTCCCTCTGAAAACTTATCATTCATTAATTAAACAGTATATATTGACTTCCTGGGCAATATTTTGAGTGGTAGAGAGAGCAGAGATCAAGAATCCCCTGCCTTGGGATGCGATATCAACATCCACCAATCAATTGATGTGAATACCATGCTAGTAAATTGAAGAATAAAGAACATATGATCATTTCAGTAGGTACAGAAAAAGCTTTTGATAAAGTTCTGCATTCATTTATGATAAAGATTTCCCAGTGTGTGGGCATAGAGGGAATATATTGCAACATAATAAAGGCCACATGTTAAAAACTCACAGCTAACAGCATACTCAATAGTGAAAAGCTGAAAGCATTTCCTCAAAGATCAGGAATGAGAGAAGAATGTCCACTTTCACCACTTTTATTCAACATAGTTTTATAATTCCTTGCCACAGAAATCAGAGAAGAAAAAGAAATAAAAGGAATCCAAATTGAAAAGGAAAAAGTAAAACTGTCACTATTTGCAAATAACATGACACAATACATAGAAAATTCTAAAGATACCACCAGAAAACTACTGTACCACGTGTGTGCATGTGCAAATGGCGTGTGCTGTAGTATCTGACTCTTTGTGACCCCAGGCACTGTAGCCCACCAGGCCCCTCTGTCCATGGAATTTTCCAGGCAAGAATACTGAAGGAGTTGTCATTTCCTACTCTAGGGTATCAGCCTGATCCAGGGATTGAGCCCAGGTTTCTTGCTTTGATAGGCAGATTCTTTACCACAACACCACCTGGGAAGCCCAGAAAACTACCAGAGCTCATCAATGAATCTGGTAAATATGCAGGACAAAAAACAATATACAGAAATATGCTCCATTTTTATACACTAACAAGGAAATATCATAAAGAGAAAATAAGAAAACAATTCTATTTATCACTGCATCAAAAAGAAACAAATACCTAGGAGTAAGTCTACCAAAGGAGGCAAAAGACTTGTACTTTGAAAACTGAAAAATGTTGGTGAAAAATTGAAGATGTCAAAAACAGATGGAAAGACATACCACATTCTTGGACTGGAAGACTCAATATTGTTAAAATGACCATAATATCCAAGGCAATCTATAGAGTCAGTGTAATCCCTATGAAAATACCAATGACGTTTTTCACAGAACAAATAATTTCACAACTTGTATGAAAATGCAAAAGACCCCAAATAGCACAACAATCTTGAGAAAGAAAAGCAGAGCTAGAGGAATCACGTGTGCTCACTTTAGACTATATTACAAAGCTACAGTAATTGAAACAGTATCGTCCTGGCACAAAAATAGACACATAAATTAACACAATAGGATAGAAAGCCCAGAAATAAACTCACTCACTTGTGGCCGATTAATCTACAACAAAGGAGGCAAGAATCTGCAATGGAGAGAAGACAGTCTTTTCAATAAGCGGTGCTCAAAAAACAGGATAGCTAGTTGTAAAAGAATGAAATTAGAATATTCTCTAACACCATGTGGGCTCTCCTGGTGGCTCAGTCAGTAAAGAATACACCTGCAATGTGGGAGACCTGGGTTTAATACTTAGGTTGGGAAGATTGCCTGGAGAAGGGCATGGCAACCCCCTCCAGTATTCTTGCCTGGAGATTTCCCATGGACAGAGGAGCCTAGCAGGCTGTAGCCCAAGTGGTCACAAAGAGTTGGACGTGGCTGAGTGACTAAGCACTAACACCACATAAAAACAAACTCAGAATGTATTAAAGACCTAAATGCAAGACCAAATACTATAAAACTCCTAGAGGAAAACACAGGCAAAAAATTCCTTGACATAAATTGTAGCAATAATTTTTTGGATCTTATCTCCTGCAGTAATGGAAACAAAAACAAAACTAAGCAAATGGGACCTGATTAAACTAACAACCTTTTGCAGAGCAAAGGAAACCACTGAAAAAAATGATAGACAACCTACTAAATGAGATATATTTTCAGATAATATNATTGTAGCAATAATTTTTTGGATCTTATCTCCTGCAGTAATGGAAACAAAAACAAAACTAAGCAAATGGGACCTGATTAAACTAACAACCTTTTGCAGAGCAAAGGAAACCACTGAAAAAAATGATAGACAACCTACTAAATGAGATATATTTTCAGATAATATGAATGATAAAGGATTAATATCCCACATATATTGATATAAATAGCTAATAGAATTCAACATCAAAAAACAAACAACTTGATTAAAAAATGGGTAGAAGAACTAAACGGACATTCTTCCAAAGAGGAAATGTAGACAGCCAACAGGCACGTGAGAAGATGCTCACATCACTAATCATTAGAGAAATGCAAATCAAAGCCACAATGAGATACCCCCTCACACCTGATAGTCAGAATGACTATCATCAAAAAGAGCACAAATAACAAATGTTGGTGAGGATGAGGAGAAAAGGGAACCCTCCTACACTGCTGTCTCTTATACACATCTTCCCTTGAATCTATTTATCACCTCCACTTCATCATCATAAGGGATTTGATTTAGGTCATACCTGAATGACTTAATGATTTTCCTTACTTTCTTCAATTTAACCTTGTATTTTGCAGAAATTTTGAGTAAGGCGCTCATGAGCCAAATTAGCTCCAAGTCTTGTTTTTGATGACTATATAGAGCTTCTCCATCTTCAGCTGCAAAGAATATAATCAATCTGATTTTGGTATTCACCATCTGGTGATGTTCATTTGTAGACTCATTTCTTGTGTCATTGGAAGAGGGATTTTGCTATAGCCAGTGTGTTCTCTTTACAAAACTCTGTTAGGCTGTGCCCAGATTTGTTGTGTATTCCATGGCCAAACTTGCCTGTTACTCCACGTCTTCTGACTCTCTACTCTTATATTCAATCCTCTATGATGAAAAGGACAACTTCTTTGCTGTTAGTTCGAGAAGGTCTTGTACGTTTTCACAGAAGCACTCAACTTCAGCTTTTTCATTATCAGTGGTTGGGACATAAACTTGGATTACTGTGATATCGAATGGTTTGTCTTGTAAAGGAACTGAGATAATTCTGTCCTTTATGAGTTTACATCCAAGTACTGCATNTGTGTGTGTGTGTGTGTGTGTGTGTGTGTGTATACACACAGAATGGAATACTACCCAGTTATTAAACGAATAAAATTTTGACATTTGAAGCAACATGGACAGACTTGAATAGCATCATGCTAGGTGAAATAAATCAGACAGAGAAAGACAACTACTGTATATCACTTGTATGTGTAATCTAAAAAATACAACAGACTAGTGAATAAAACAGAAGCAGACTCACAGATATAGAGAACAAACCAGTGGCTACCAGCAGGAAGCAGGAAGGGAGAGCGGCAACATAAGGGCCATTGCTATTGTTGTTTACTCACTCAGGAGCGTCCGACTCTTTTCCACTGCAGGATGGACTGTAGCCCACTAGTCTCCTCCGTCCACGGGATTTCCCAGCAAGAATACTGGAGGGGGTTGCCATTTCCTTCTCAAGGAGAACTTCCTAACTTAGGAATCAAACCTGTATCTTCCACTTTAGCAGGTGGATTCTTTACAACTGAGCCAACAGGGAAAGGGGGTCTAAAAAGGGGCTAGAAAGCTCCAGGAGATGGTAAAGGACAGAGAAGCCTGATGTGCCGCTCTCCATGGGGGTCGCAAAGAGTCAGACACAACCGAGTGACTGAACAACAGCAACATTAAGGGATTATACAAAAGCACGTGTTGGAAACTTCAGAAAGCTCTAAAGCACTATATAATTGAAAGAATCTTTCATTCAAAAAATAATAATAAAAAGAGAGCCCTGCCTTCATTGAACTTAATTCTGGTGGAACTCCACTATATCAGTTAATTCTAGTACAACTCCATTATATTACAGCAAATTGTTATTATTGGTTTTTAAGTTGTCAGGGTTCTCCATAGAAACAGAACAGGAAGTTATGTGTATATAGAGAGAATTTTATTTTAGGGAATTGGCTCATGTAATTGTGGGGACTTGGCAAGTCCCAGATCTGCAGATTAGGCAGACAGACTGCAGCCCTGGGAAGAGTCAATGTCGCAGTTCAAGCTCATTCTTCTGGAAGAATTCCCTTTTCTTGCAGGGAAGCCAGTCTTTTTCTATTAAGACCTACAAGTGATTGGATGAGGTCCACCCATGTTTTGAAGGTTTATTCAAAATCTATTGACTTAAACATTAATCTCATCTAAAAATACCATAGAAGTATCTAGAGTAATGTTTGAACAAATATATGGGTACTGTGGCCCAGCCAGGCTGATCCATAAAATTAACCATCACAAGTTCACCCCTTGTCAACTTGGCATCTAAACACACTTTCTTAAACCACACTTAGTCTTTGAATAAAGACAAAAGCATGGTCATCATACTTCCACTGAGCACAATACAGGTATCCTGAACGCAACTGAAAACACAGTGAACACTTTCTCATAAGAGGAGACAAAGCACTTAGATAAGGTTTAGTTTCTCCCTGATATCTTATAACTTAAATACTATGATGTAAAACTAATAAAACTTAAACATTATGATATGAGGTGAATACATTTGTATCATAGTATTTGTTAAATGATAAAGAGATTTTAAAGAAGAAGAAGACAAATGTATTTGCTTATTATGTGTGTGTATACACAAACATATTTACAACAAAATAAGAAAGAAATCACAGTCCTCATTTCTGTAACTGATCATGTGGTTATAAACATTATTTGTAACCACCTTCCACTACCCAATCTGTATTCCCTTTGCCCCAAGTACTTCTTATTGTAATTTTCTCTCAGTGTGATGACCCCAAAATTCATTCCTGAAGGATCTAGGACATTAATAATCTTGCCTGAACTGAGTTGTAGTTTTTCATTGGTTTTATTCACAAATCCATGGTATTACCAAGAGATACTCTAAAGGATCTCCTGTATTCCAGACTTATTCTTTCTTACTTCCATTGTAAAGTAATACTCCAATTTTCCTGTGGTGAAGTGAAAGTCACTTAGTCATGTCTAACTCTTGGCTATCCCATGGTATTCTTCAAGCCAGAATAGTGGGCTGGACTGGGTAACCTTTCCCTTCTCAGGACATCTTCCCAACCCAGGGGTTGAACCCAGGCAACCCAGGTCTCCTGCATTGCAGGCGGATTTTTTACCAGCTGAGCCACAAGGGAAGCCCAAGAATACTNGGAGATGGTGATGGACAGGGAGGCCTGGCGTGCTGTGATTCATGGAGTCACAAAGAGTCGAACACGACTGAGCGACTGAACTGAACTGAATGTTTCATTGTATACATGAACCACATCTTCTTTACCCATTCATCTGTCGATGGACATTTAGGTTGCTTTCTTGGGTTGGCAATTATAAACAGTGCTGCAGTGAACATTGGGGTACATGTGTCTTTTTGAATTATGGTTTTCTCAAATCCAGTATTTTTTTTTCAACTTGACAGTTTTGTAGTTGGATAAATACACTTACTATTTCAACACTGCACAAAGTTTTGTGAATCCCAAAAAAATGGAATAAGGTGATTTATACCAAAACAAGAAGAAGCCAAGTATTTGGAATAGTAGAGTCCACTGAGCTCTTTTGAATAGAAACAGTTTAAGTAAGTCAGGAGATTAGACTTTAAATCCAGTAACCAGGAAGCTTAAAGACGCTCCATATTTATCAGCTGTAACATATGAATTCTGAGTTCTCCAATTTACCATATCACTTTGAACCCAAATTGGGTTTAATAAATAATATAAATAAAAACCATGGGGTATCCGGGTTCTTTCACATACTGTTTTGTCATTAACAGAAATAAAATGTGTGCTGTTTAAAATCACTAAATCACTTCTAATAATTGAACATTTTCAGGAAAGAAAGTCATTGTGCAACCACAGGAAAAGGATCTGCTGACACCCTACCTTTTTCTCAGAGTACATTTAATTCTAAAAGTTACATTCTTTAAATATTTCCTATGAACTTTTTCCTATGAACAAAATGTAGACTTTTGTGAACCAAAGCAAATTAATGGACCTTTTCATGTGAACAAAAATAATCTGTAAGCTGAGATTTTAACCAAAGGGTGTGTACAATATATACCTATAAATACAGAGCAGGGAATATGAACTGCAAAATAAAATAAACTCACTGTGACAAGAAAGAAACTCGCATGAAGACTTGCGCAAAGACATTTTAGATGTTCAACACTGAAATGCCTTTGCCTAGAGGGTTACCCACAAATATTTTCCATTTAGCCACAAGATATGTATGTGTGTGTATGTGTGTGTTCACACGTCTTGAGGTAGAGAATGAATCAATTAGAAAAAAATGACAAGAATGTATCTAATTAAAGTATCTGTTTCCCTTTCAATATAATGACAAAAATTACAAAATATTGAAAAGATAACTTATTACTGTCTTTCATAAGTGGCAATGAAGCATGACAGGGGAAAGTCTCGATGAAGATCACAGAGCCTATTAGTGCTGGAAAGGGAACTGAATTCAGGTCACCTAACTTCAGGCCCCAGACTTTATCCTTCCACTAATACTTGTACATTGTGAAAGCTGCAATAAGAGAAAGCCCCAAAGCTCACTGAATTAAAGTCAACAGCTGTTCCCCAATCATTAGTTTAATGAGAAAATGTTACATTTCATGGGAAGCCTGTTTTCAGATTTCACTTAACATTTCCCAGATTCCGGCCTTCAGGTTTCTTGCTTTCTGGCTCTGCAGGGTGAGATAGCTTATCCCTGAGCCTGGCAGGAAGTGAGCCTGCCTGTTGCCTGCCTGGCCTCTACTTCTGCCCTAGCAGGAATCAGCTTTCCCTGAGAATTAGCAAGATTCCCACTCATGCAGCCAATTTATTACTTTTGAGCCTAATTTTGTGTGACTTCTGGAAATTAAATGTAGATATTACAGATACAATTTGAAATTCAACATCCTATGAACTTCCAAGAAAAATATTCAGGGAATATAAATTGTAGATGTATGACTATGGAAAAGTGTACTTGACATGCAAATTAGGTGTAGTCCAAGGGATTAGATTTACTGAAGGAGCTAGTCTCTTGGGTTCCTAACAAAGGGGAGTTTGAGGATTTTTTTTTTTTTT
>SJYA01001090.1:1269844-1308961 GCA_006410615.1 Neotragus moschatus
TTTTTTTTTTTTTTCAAAGAGAATTTTCAGTGAAAGAGAGAAATGCAAGTTTCATTTATTGCATTTCATATAATAATGTGTCTGTTGAAGGCCAAAATGAATATTTCAGCATTTCTATCATTTTCACACATTGTCAATGGTTTTTATTTTTCTCTTGGGTGATTTGTGTAGTTGCTTCATCAGGTTATCAGTTTTTACCATGTCTATAATAATTCAACAATTCCTTCAGACATTAAAAAAAAAAATGAAATTATGCCATTTGGAACAACATGGATGAACCTAGAGATTACCATAGTAAGTGAAGTAAGTTAAAAAGAGAAAGACAAATACCATATGATGTCACTTATGTGTGGAATCTTAATTATGACACAAATGAACGTATCTACAAAACAGAAACAGGCTCATAGACGTAGAAAATAGACCTGCAGTTGCCAAGGGAGAGGGAGGGATTGGGAGTTTGGGATTAGCAGATGCCAACTATTATATATAGAATGGATTAACAACAAGGTCCTACTGTACAGCACAGACAACTATATTCAATATCATATAATAAACCACAATGGAAGATATGAAAAAATTCTACCGTTCCTTTCACAAATTTATCTTTAGTAAATATATGCAAAACCTGTACAGACATTAGCCCTGCCACTAGGAGTTACAGTCTACCAAATAAATGAATGTATGTATGAATACTAACTTATTTAAAACAGACTGTAATATTGGGGGGTAGGATTTTCAACTAACTTATTTCTAAAGTCACTATTTTTTGATACATTTTACATGTTTCCCTATGAGAGCCCTCTCACATTTAAACCAAAAATTAGCTTATAATTTTTCCTTAACTTTTAAAAACTCAGAGTGCTGCCTCTTTTAATCCACTTAACAGGAATGATGCATCTAACTCTTAAAATTTCAAAATTTCAGAGCAAATAAATGCTTCCTTTTTAGGCAAAGTACCCATCTAGGTAGAAATCATTAGTATAATGCTTACTGTTGAACACTTACCCTGTAATATTTCTCAGCATGGAATTCAAATAGATAAAAATGACAAAGGGTAGCCTAGATTTTCAGAAGAAAAATACCTGCTCTGCCAGAAAGGGCAAGTTTTCAGTATTACAATCATGGTCACTAATGTAACGCCTTTTTTTGTCCCGACAGTGTTTACTGTTATGCATATATCACTTCTGTCTTTAAAATGTAATGCAGTCTAATTTTCTTCAATTACATGATTTCAGGGGAGGCTAAATTAAATCAGTAGATAACAAAGATTTTAGTTTATTCATTTTCTAAACATAAAACAGCATTATTACCCATGTTAAGAAGTCTATACTTATGCTTAGCTAGTGGCTCACTGCTGCAATGCAGGAGACACTGGTTTGATCCCTGGTCGGGGAAGACCCCACGTGCCACAGAGCAATTAAGCCTGTGCAGCACAACTATTGGGCCTGTGCTCTAGAGAACAGGAGGTGCAACTTCTGCAAAGCACACGCCTGTGCTCTGCAACGACAGAAGCCATTACCGTGAGAATCCGGTGCACCGCAACTAGAGAGCAGCCCCATCCTCGTGGCAACAAGAGGAAAATCCTGCACAGCAATGAAGACCCAGCATAGCCAGAAATAAATAAAATTTTAAAAAGGAAGTCAGTACACCATTGCAACAATCATATATTTTATTAACATATAGGTGGTGCTAGTGGTAAAGAATCTGTCTGCCAATGCAGGAGACACAAGGTACAGGAGATTCGATCCCTAGGTTGGGAAGATCCCTTGGAAAAGGAAAAGGCAACCCACTCCAGTCTTCTTACTTGGAGAATTCCATGGGGAGAGGAGCCTGGAGGGCTACAGTACATGGTTCTCAGAGTAAGACATGACTGAGCAGCAGCAGAACCAGAACACTATTGCAACAATATTGTATATCAATAAGTACTTCCTTTCATTCAGTTATGCTACTCTCCATCATAAAAGTGAGATGTGTTTTATTAATACATATATGCATAACTAAAACTGCTTGGATCACACCTCAGTATCTGAGGAACTGTCTTAAACTGCAGTAAGCATTTCTGTTTACATGTCATGGATGCTTACCATTTGTACATTCAAACATCAAAATACTATCATCTAAATCTCCAATTTTATTAGAGTCTGCACTTAAATGGCTGGCGGATCTTTTATTGCATTTTCAAGGTACAGACCTAAGATGATTTTCTTACTCCTTATTTTATTCTTCAATATTCATTTACTTAATGAAGGCAAATAACATAACACAAAAATGAACTGACTAAGGTTTCCCACTGAGTTGCTCAGTTTGAGTCTCTGGTAAAAATCTTTTTTTAAAAATTTTCATGAAACATTAAATAAAGGGTTTAACTTTGCTCATTGATTATTCAAAACCTACATTTGCCAACTGGTGTTTTTAATACCTTCAGGCTTAAGTGAAAATGAGACAAGGAATCTCAGTTGGATTTTTCCTGATGTTATAAATATTTTTAGCATAAATTATTATTACCAACATTATACACAAAACCTAACTTTTTAGTGTTAAAAAAAATGGTCTTTAATGTTAGTCACCTTGTAAGATAATATGTCTATTTACTTGACAAGTCTCCTTTTCTATGCCTAACATCAAATCATTTAATTATACAGTAAAAGCTATTACCACTGTGAAAACATTCTATTATACATTCAAACACATTGTATATACCCCTATGCTCTATCTTCTTGGGTGGAATCAGCAAGGATCAGTGGGGAATTTTTTCCATACAGAAAAGATTTACTCTAATAAGTAATAATTACATGCTAAGCAATGAGTATTATAAAGAAATGAAAGAGGTAGTCAATGTCCTCCAGTAATGAACAGTTGGATACAGAAATGGTCCCCTGATTTACAGGTCTGCTGCTGCTGCTAAGTCGTTTCAGTCGTGTCCAAGTCTGTGCAACCCCATAGATGGCAGCCAGCCCATCAGGCTCCCCCGTCCCTGGGATTCTCCAGGCAAGAATACTGGAGTGGGTTGCCATTTCCTTCTCCAATGCATGAAAATGAAAAGTGAAAGTGAAGTCACTCAGTCATGTTCTATTCCTGGCGACCACATGGACTGCAGCCTACCAGGGTCCTCTGTCCATGAGATTTTCCAGGCAAGAGTACTGGAGTGGGTTGCCATTGCCTTCTCCACTTTACAGGTCTAGTCCTGATAAAATTCAGGACTCAGTGTCCAAAAATTATGAAAAATTTTAAGACATGACAATAGAGCATTAAACAAAGTGTAAGGTCCTGCTGGCTTAAAACTCAACATTCAAAAAACTAAGGCCGTGGCATCAAGTCCATCACTTCATGGCAAATAGATGGGGGATCAATGGAAACAGTGACAGGCTTTATTTGCTTAGGTCCCAAAATCACTGTGGACAGTGACTGCAGCCATGAAATTAAGGCTCTTGCTCCTTGGAAGAAATGCTATGACAAACCTAGACCGTGTATAAAAAACCAGGGACATCACTTTGCCAACAAAGATCTGTATAGTCAAAGGTACCATTTTTCCAGTAGTCATGTACGGATGTGAGAGTTGGACCATAAAGAAGGCTGAGCCCTGAAGAACTGATGCTTTCAAACTGTCATGCTGGAAAAGACTCTATTGGAAAAGACCCTGATGCTCAGAAAGATCGAGGGCAGGAGGAGAAGGGGATGACAGAGGATGAGATGGTTGGATGGCATCACTGGCTCAATGGACAAGAGTCTGAGCAAACTGGAGATAGTGACAGACAAGGAGGCCTGGTGTGCTGCAGAACACAGTGTCACAAAGAGTCAGACACAACTACGTGACTAAATAACAAACCACAACAAGGTCCTTTTGAACACAGGGTCCCATCTCATCACATGGGTTACTCACCCTTGAAGTCAACTCTGGCTCAGTGACTACATAGTTACAAACAAGAAACACGTATGAGGAGATATCATCAGACAGGTGCTGGAAAGGAAGCCTTTACACTCTCTCCAAAACCAAAGATACTATGGAACTGGAGATTTTAAGAAGTTACTGTAAGTGAAAAAAATAACATATATCCTAAGATGAATATCAAAGCAAGAAATTTGCAACAAGACAGGCCCTGTCTTAAGAAACCTGAAAAGCAACTTTGTCCAGACAAATCTTTTGGTGTTAAGTGCCAAGTGAATAGATTGGTGAGTGCAGGAAGTAGCAATAAATTAGATGGCGGAAGGATCATTCTTCACTGGAGTAGGGATGAAACGTTATTTTGAAGTGAGAAATGGTTTTGTTTTTGAGGAGTCTGATTTAGCTAAGTTCACAGTGATATTGCATGCAATATGGCTTTTATAACTGGCGGGTATTCTTTTGTATTTTAAACAGAAACTTTTTCTAAAACTCTTAATATACTTGATTATGTCATAAAGTCTCCAGGACAGAAACTTAGAAATACTAAATTATAATGAAGTAATTATGAAACACATTTCTGTATTGTGTTGCAGTGAAAATTCTATTTGGGTAATGCTGGAGTCCATAGTCAAGTGGGCCATAGGAAGCATCACTACAAAGCTAGTGGAGGTGATGGAATTCCAACTGAGCTATTTCAAATCCTAAAAGATGATGCTGTGAAAGTGATGCACTCAGTATGCCAGCAAATTTGGAGAACTCAGCAGCGGCCATAGGACTGGAAAAGGTGAGTTTTCATTCCAATCCCAAAGAAAGGCAATGCCAAAGAATGTTCAAACTACCGCACAATTGCACTCATCTCACATGCTAGCAAAGTAATGCTCAAAATTCTCCAAACCAGGCTTCAACAGTACCTGAGCCAAGAATTTCCAGATGTTCAAGCTGGATTTAGAAAAGGCAGACAAACCGGAGATCAAATTGCCAACAACTGTGGGATCATCGAAAAAGCAAGAGAATCTCAGAAAAGCATCTACTGCTGCTTCACTGACTACACTAAAGTCTTTAACTCTTCAAGAGATGGGAATACCAGACCACCTTACCTATCTCCTGAGAAATCTCTGTGCAGGTCAAGAAGCAACAGTTAGAACTGGACATGGGACAATGGACAGATTCCAAATTAAAAAAGGAGTACCTCAGGGCTGTATATTGTCACCTTATTTTACTTATGTGCAGAGTACATCATACAAAATGCTCTACTGGAGGAAGCACAAGTTGGAATCAAGATATCAGGGAGAAATATCAGTCACCTCGGATATGCAGATGACACCACCCTTATGGCAGAAAGCGAAGAGGAACTAAAGAGCATTTTGATCCAAGTGAAGGAGGATCGTGAAAAAGTTGGCTTAAAATTTAACATTCAGAAAACAAGGATCATGGCATCCAGTCCCATCACTTCATGGCAAATAGATGAGGAAACAGTGGAAACAAGAGACTTTATTTTCTTGGACTCCAAAATCACTGCAAATGGGGACTGAGCCATGAAATTAAAAGACGCCTGATCCTTGGAAGAAAGGCTATGACAAATATAGACAGTATATTAAAAAGCAGAGACATTACTCTGCTGAAAAAGTCTATCTAGTCAAAGCTATGGTTTTTCCAGTAGTCATATATGGATTTGAGAGTTGGACTCTAAAGAAAGCTGAGCACCAAAGAACTGATGTTTTTGAACTATGGTGCTGGAGAAGCCTCTTGAGAGTCCCTTGGACTGCAAGGAGATCCAACCAGTCAATCTTGAAGGAAATCAGTCTTGAATATCCATTGGAAGGACTGATGCTGAAGCTGAAACTCCAATACTTTGGCCACCTGATGCGAAGAAGTGACTCATTGGAAAAGACCCCGACGCTGGGAAAGATTTAATGCACGAACAGAAGGGAACAACAGAGGATGACATGGTTGGATGGCATCACCGACTCGATGGACATGTGTTTGAGCAAGGCCTGGGAGTTGGTGATGAACAGGGAAGCCTGGCATGCTGCAGTGCATGGGATCACAAAGAATAGAACACGACTAGGAGACTGAACTGAAGTACCACATAAAAAATGAAAGCATTATAATACATCTGTACCTATAACTTTAGGTTGAGCTGAGGTCAGGCTTCTACAGACGTTTTTAGATCAAGTTTATCTAGTAGTTCCCTTGAGACATGTTAAATATAAAATAGAGGCATTGTTTTCTTTTTTTCATCATGTTCACCATCATTTAAAATTTATCAGAAGGAGAGAGCATTGCATTCTGTCTTTCAACCTTTGGGCACCCATCTCTTACATTTGAAAATTTTTATAGAAGAATCTTACCAAAACCAAAAGTCTGTGAATAATTGAAAATAATAAGTGAAAGTTTAACTTTTCCAGGCAGAAATGTTAATACACTTTGTAAGAATCTTCAGATGCGTAAGCAGGAGATTGCTGCTAAATGTTTAGAAAGTGGCCTGGAGGATCAGAAGATGGGCAGAAGACTGAAACAGAAATTTCTCCAAAGAGGGTATCCAGATGGCCAACAGGCACATGAAAATATGTTCAACATTGCTCATTATTAGAGCAAGCCAAATGAAAACTACAGTGAGGTACCACTTCTCACTGGTCAACATGGCCATCAGCAAAAGGTCTGCAAATAGTAAATGCTTGAGAGAGTGTGGAGAAAGGGGGCTCTGTTGGGGGGAATGAAAATTAGTGTCACCACTGTGGAGGACAGTATGGAGGTTCCTTTAAAAACTGAAAATCTGATTCTGCAATCCTACTCCAAGTCATACAGCTGGAGAAAATTTTAACTTGAAAAGATACATGCACCTCAGTGTTCATTGCAGCACTATTTACAATAGCCAAGACATAGAAGCAACCTAAATGTCCATCAACAGATGAATGGATAAAGAAAATGTTGTGTATATATGCAGTGGAATGTTACTCAGCCTTAAAAAGGAATGGAATAGTGCCATTTGTAGCAACATGGATGGACATAGAGATTACCATTCTAAGTGAAGTAAATGAGACAGAGAAAACCAAATATCACATGATATCACTTAGAGTAAGTAGAGTCGCTCAGTCGCGTCTGACTTTTTGTGACCCTACGGACTGTAGCCTACTAGGCTCCTCTGTCCATGGGATTTGCCAGGCAAGAGTACTGGAGTGGGTTGCCATTTCCTCACTTAATGTGGAATCTTTAAAAAAAAAAAAAAAAAGGATAGCAATGAACTTATTTACAAAATAGAGCCACAGACATAGAAAACAAAGTTATGGTTTCCAACAGGAAAGGAAGAGATAAATTTGGAGTTTTGGATTAACGTATGCACACTACTATATATAAAATAGATAACCAACAAGGACCTACTGTATAGCACAAGGAACTATACTCAATATTTTGTAATAATCTATACAGGAAAAGAACAGATTTAAACATACATATATGGGATTCCCTGATGTCTCAGACTGTAAAGAACCTGCCTGCATTGTGGGTGACCTGGGTTCAATCCCTGGGTTGGGAAGATCCCCTGGAGAAGGGAACAGTACCTACTCCAGTATTCTGGCTTGGAAAGTTCCATGGACAGAGGAGTCTGGCAGGCCACAGTCCATGGAGTGGCAGAATCAGAGATGATGGAGCAACTTTCACTTTCTTTTACTATATACATATATAAGTATAATTGAATCTCTGTGATACATACCTAAAGCTAACATAACATTGTAAATCTACTACATTCCAATTTTTTAAAAAAATGAGCTGGAGGGTGATGAGTGGGAACAGACATGAAGTCCTGATTTTAGCATTTGCTGATTTCTGTGATGTCAAAACTCCAACCCCAATTCTCGCCTTGGTGGGAGAAATCCATGTTTTATCTTTGCAACTTTTCTGCTCATCTGAAACTACCTGAAAATAAAAATTTATTTTAAAAATTAAGAACTCCAAGAGGGCCAACTTCAAACTACCAATGTGATATCACAGGATGCAGAGGAAACGCAGGCAGAGATGGGCACAATAAACTCTTAAGAGAAAGGAGCTCAAATGATGGGGCAGGACCAGAAACCTGTAAAAGGCATAGGTCCCAGTACTGCCAAGGTGGGTACCCTAAGAGCAGCCTCCAAACCCTTGGGACAGGATTACACCCTGAGCTTATATTTAGGAGTATGTAGCACAAAGGTGGTCTTTGTCACAAGTTTTCAACAGGACTCAGAACCATCACTCTTCAGACTTTTCCCTGGAAGGACTGGACAAAGGCTCACACAGAATCCCAGGATTTTGCGGCAGTCATGAAGCCCAGCACATCCCTAAACTATTGATAGTGAAGTGAAGTGAAAGCCGCTCAGTCGTGTCCAACTCTTTGTGACCCCATGGACTTAGTCCATGGAGTTCTCCAGGCCAGAATGCTGGAACAGGTAGCCTTTCCCTTCTTCAGGGATCTTCCCAACCCAGCGATCAAACCCAGGTCTCCCACATTACAGGACAATTCTTTACCAGCTGAGTCATAAGGGAAGCCCAAGAATACTGGATTGGGTAGCTTCTCCCTTCTCCAGCAGATCTTCCCGAACCAGGAATTGAACTTGGGTCTCCTGCATCACAGCGGATTCTTTACCCACTGAGCTACAAGAGAAGCCCCAAACTATTAATAAGATTCAGCCAAACCATTTGCTAACAACAACAGCAACAATAAATGATTAGACTCTCAACCCAGAAATGTTGAATCAGCTTCTGGGAAAGAGGCTCAGAAACTCCAGGAAGTTCTCATCATTAAGGAAGTCTGGAAAACACAGGCTAGCTCAATCTCCTTACAACTTGAAGAAGTTCCTTACAATATGAAAGTGAAAGTCGCTCAGTCGTGTCTGACTCTTTGCGACCCCATGGACTATGCAGTCCATGGAATTCTTCTGGCCAGCTTGCTGGAATGGGTAGCCTTTCCCTTCACCAGGGGATCTTCCCAACCCAGGGATCAAACCCAGGTCTCCCAAATTGCAGGCTGATTCTTTACCAGCCGAGCTACAAGGGAAGCCCAATAACATGTCATAAGCCATTTGTTCTACCTTGGCCTTAAAACTTCCACCAATGAGGATGGTCTATAATACTGTGGGCAGACATGGTTCAAATCCTCTTTACTACCCACCAGAAACATGACTTAGGGAAATTTACTTAGCCTGTCTGAGTTTAGAGTCCTCATCTATAAATTGGAGATACTATTCGCAACTTCAAAGTGTAATTTTGCTGAGCAAACAAGATGCCGTGGGTAATGTGTTTAACATAGAGCCAGAACAAAAGAAGCACTCAGTATATGACAGCTAATACAATTCAGACAATGATTTTCAACCTTGTACATACGACCTGGGAGGTTTTAAAAAGTCCCAGTGCTCAGGCTATACACTGGCCCATGTAAATTAAACTTTCTGATGATGGGATCCAGGCATCCATATTTCAAACCTCCCAGGTTATTCTATGTGCAGTTAACTTTAAGGAACAATGAATAACCAGCTAAGAAAATTTGCACAGCCGCTCAATTCAGCAGCTAGCCAGCTACAATTATTACATCGTATTTCTTTCTAAAGAGGCTGAGCTACAACAATTCTTAGTAGTATCAAGATGCAAAGTTTAAGCACCCAGTGTATGCAAGATAATAAAAATTCCTTCTCTGAGAGGTCTTTGAAGCATCAGGAAAGATATTTACATGGATTACCGCTTTGCTTAAGCTGCTTGGGTATACATTTTTTCTTGCTCATAGTTTTGAATTCTTAGATAACTTCTTGTCACATCTGTGTTGTCTATGGTAAGTTGCCAGCTGAGTTTCATCTCTGGAGAAATCACTGAACACAGCTTTGCCCCAGTGCAGGTAGCTAAGAGAAGGATGGAAACATTCTGAATAATAATTAGAAGGGAAAGGGGAAAGTGGGGCTCCCTCAGGTAAGTGCTCCTGTCAGAGCCAATGGAAGCAGATGCTCCAGCAAAACAGGGCTCAGGAGGATCAGGCAGGAACCTTCTTCCTGTGTGACAAGAGATGGTCCAAGAGGACCGATTCCATTTACAAGCGTTAACACGCTGTTTTTGATCAAAGGCATTATTCTAATTTTACCTGTCCAGGAATCTTGAGATACTCACGACATGGTCTATGATTAATCAGCATGACAATCATAATTACGGGAAAATGGAAATTAAATGGATTATTTCTCTCAGTTTGACTCCAAGCTTGCCCCTGCTTCTGCCCATGTGACTGTCAATTCAACCTTCTGTGAACACACTGGATTAAAAGCTTGTTTCATCTTTCAAATCCCTTTACACCATCAGATTCTGAATCAAAAAGCAACCTGCCATTATGTGTAAGTTAGAGTGATAGTAATTAGAGTGACCTAGAATTCCCGACAAACTATTTCACTTTAAGAAACATGGGTTTACACTCTTGCTGTCTGCCTAGCTGCCAATCTATATAGAGAAGACACTGAAAGGATAATAACTTGGTGACTCCCTCATGGTATCGGTTCAAAGATATATTGGTTGACAACCCATCCCCAGAGGACAAAGGACATGCGGCCTTTCATGGAGTAAATGAATACTTTATAGGTCAGTAACACTGATGTTTCCAGAGGCCTATAAGAACCTGGCTTTTTATGAGCTGTTGCCCTGTTTCATTTCATTTATGTTGTTTCACGAATTTTACCTATTTTCACTATAAGCAATAGATTTTTCTCTCCCTCTGGGAGAAAATACTGTCTAATATGAGAAAATGCATGTAAAGTAAACTCAAATCAGCTTTTGAGTCATTCTTCTAAGGGCAAATCAGAGCATAACTATAGGAATTTGGAAATGTAGAAATAATTTAAATAGCCACACACAAAATAAATGGGAGATGGAGTAGTGGAAGGAAGGTGGATAAAGGTGATTGGCCCACATTTTATAGCAAGAGATCAATAAATTCTACTTAAGCTGATAAATCAAGTAATTGCAGTCCAGGTGCATTATTTAAAGACATAAAACCATGCTTTGATTTCTTTCACTTCTTCACCCATAAAGTTTAAAGACTCCACTAATTATCTTCCTGGAGATAAATAAATGAATATAAATATGTGTGTGTATATAAATGTAACATAAGATATTTAAATATGTAAATATCTTATTTCATTGCTTTATATTATGTATATATACAATATATAAAATATGTATAGATACTGATATTAATATATTATTATATAAAGCAGATTATTTGTGTGTATTATATAAATAATATATTTATGTATAATATATAGACACTATTTGTACATAAAATTATGGAATCACACATATACTAACATACCCCTATATACACACATTTGTATACACACATGCTTAAATCACTGCAGCTAATAATTATTTTGATGCTTCATCCCAAAAGCTAACCTGCTCTCCTAGTCAGTAAAACCTCCACAAGTCTTATTCTTTCACTTTCCTCATATTTATTCTATAATCATATTTTATTATCATTACTAAGATTATTTCTAGTTGAAACAGCAGATTTATCCAATTCAAAGTTTAGAAAGTATCAATTCTATATGTAGTGATATATTTAGGCAGTTTTTGAGTCAAATAATACCATATTGAGAAAATATAACAAGATTAATGTTAAAAACAAAATAGAAACAAGTGCCTTTCTAATGCACCAGTATAACATTTCTTCTTCTGTGGTTGTTCTGTGATTTGTACTAAAATTTTGAATCAACTGGTATGTTGTTATCCTTAAAATAACAATGCTTAAAGAAAAATATTTCAAGGAAACATAAAAAGGTCAAAATAAAGATTCAATTATCTACAAAATTAATCAGTATCTGTCCTGTAATTATAGCATTATAAAAATAATTACCCAACAATACCAACTTCTACTTATGAGTAGAAAGTTTTTTTAAGTAACATTTCAAGGGAAAAATGCCTTTTGAAATCAATAATATAGGATGAATAAATAAATACTTAGAAGACAAAGGCTGGTCTTTAAAATTAGGATAGTAATGCTGATCTAATTCTACATGTGAACAGTTACTAATTAAAACTAAATTACCAAATGCCTCAAAAAGTATNTTTACCCAACAATACCAATTTCTACTTATGAGTAGAAAGTTTTTTTAAGTAACTGCTATATTTCAAGGGAAAAATGCCTTTTGAAATCAATAATATAGGGTGAATAAATAAATACTTAGAAGACAAAGGCTGGTCTTTAAAATTAGGATAATAATGCTGATCTAATTCTACATGTGAACAGTTACTAATTAAAACTAAATTACCAAATGCCTCAAAAAGTATTTTGAAATTATTTATTTGCCAGCTAAGTAGGTCAAATCTGCTATTCTATAAGATAAAAGTCATGCCATTTATTCCCCAATTTTCTACACTTTAAATTGATCTTGGGGTCAGCTTCCAAGTGATATTTAGAAATATTTGTCAACTTATTGCACCAATAAATTTGTCAGTTTATTGCATTCATCTGTATGTTATGTGTTTTTCCTGCTCTTTCTGCCTATATATTAGGGCTGGCTTTACCAATACATTGTCTATGCTTTTCTCTTCTAAGGACCCACTTTATATCACTGGCTTCTGGATGATTTCAAAACTGTTGCTATTAATATTTTAATGCAGTAATAGAGAACTAACTAAATTGTTACTAGTCCTTTCTTCTGCAAACAAAACAGTTATTACTAAAATTAAATGGATTTTTAAAAATTTCAGAAGAATGATGCTGTACTTCTCAATTCAGTTACCTTGCCCAGCGTGCTGACTATGGTACTGGGCTATAAAAGCAGAAAATTAATGCTCACAAGAATCTAGTGGTGATTCAAATAAATGAGCAAAGATTTAAATATGATATGATGAAAGCATCAGCAGAATTCTGTTCACAATACCATCAATCAGAGGGAAAGTGATGGGCGCTGCCTAGGAGGGTTTCCTCGGGTGAACTGACCTCTGCATTGAATTTTATAGAATGAGAAATAGTTCACAGGAGAGCAAGAGATGAATAGATTTCAAGCAAAAAGGCAAAGCATGGATGTATAAGCTATGACAGTGTTTTGGGGTTTTATCATAATGGAATGTAACAAGCATCTGATCAAGAAGTAGAAGATGGAACAGGGGCCATGAGGCTGGAGAGATATCCAGGGAAAAATGATTAAGGTTTCCAATTCCATGATGCAGGGCTTGAATATATGGGTTTCAGGAGCCAGTGAAGGTTTTCAATCATGAGACACAAGTTTTGGCCCAATCACTCTGACAGCTAACGTGGCAGTGGGGTGGGAGGTATGGGGAGAGTCACAGATTAAACAGCTAACAGGCTATTCAGATAGCCAAGGCAAACCTTGACCAAGCCTCGGGAAGAAAGCACCATTGGAAATGTAGAAGTTGATCTTATTAAGGCCAAACCCCAAAGCTTCAGGAAACAGAAATATTTAGCTGTGAGATTTCATTATTCTCAAGTGTTTCTTATATTCCAACAGTAATTATATGATATATGGTTTCTTGATGAAAGAAGTACTAGCAAGCTAGTCCAAAACAAGGAAAGGGTCTGAAAAAAACTGAGGGAAACTCCATTTAAAAGGTTTCAATGACACCCCTAAAATTGTGAATGTGCATTTTTGTAAGAAGATCCATACTTCATCTATGATATAAAAAGAGTGAAAATTACTATTCTATATACAGTTTTCAAGTCTGTTTCAATCTCACTCGGAATGCCTAAAAACATTATTGAAGTTTCTACTCCCATTCATTACCTACTGATCAGACTAATTTTAAATGGATTCTAGAATCTATGTTTTGCGTAATTAATTGTTCTTGCACAGATAAGTACTTTGAGACTGATCTCAGTATTTCTCAAGTGTTGATAAATTGAAGAAATGATCAACAATTTATTATAACACTACCAAAAATTTACTTCCTATAAGTCAATTAGTTGAGAAACCTAACTCCGAAAACGAGTTTGTCTGGAGAGCATCACTTTCGTGAGCCTTCTCATTCAGGTATCCATTTACTAGATTTTGATTGTTCTAGACTTCAGAGATGTAATGGAACATACTCTTTGGGGAAGCTGATGTTTTATTTTCTAATGGGAAAAGGTGCTTTAAAATGCCACTATATGTCGGAGAAGGCAATGGCACCCCTCTCCAGTACTCTTGCCTAGGAAATCCCATGGGCAGAGGAGCCTGGTAGGCTGCAGTCCATGGGGTCACTAAGAGTCAGACATGACTGAGCGATTTCACTTTCACTTTTCACTTTCACACACTGGAGAAGGAAATGGCAACCCACTCCAGTGATCTTGCCTGGAGAATTCCAGGGATGGCGGAGACTGGTGGGCTGCCGTCTATGGGGTCGCACAGAGTCGGACACGACTGAAGCGACTTAGCAGCAGCATAGTAAGGGTGGGTAGAACTCCTGCAATTTCTCCCTTATATAGTGGTTCCTGTTGATAGGCATCAACCAGTTTGGGCCTAACCCCACCGTAACAATCCTACACCTAGTGTCACATCTATCATTTCCTAGACAGTGATCCTCGAGGTCGGGGGCTGTGGATCTTTGCTCATCTCTTGATCCTTAATGTTTTGTCTTGAACACCATTGAAGTGAAGTTGTTCAGCTATGTGCAACTCTTTGCAATCCGATGGACTGTAGCCTACCAGTCTTCTCCGCTCATGGAATTTTCCAGGCAAGAGTACTGGAGTGGACTGATCTCAGTTTCTCCTGAGAGTCTGAGTAGGCCTCCAAAGGTGGCTGCTGAAGTAACCCAGACTCCAGGACCAGAGAAGCTTGGGGATTAACCCTATACCCTTCACAGCTCTCTGGACTGAAGTCTGTCCAGGGGACTGGGATGCCAGAGCCCAGGAGTCGTCAGCTGGGCAGCTGCCTAGCCTCTGGAGGCCTCCCAGGGGAGCAGATTCTACCTTAGGCCCTGGGGGTGAGGAAGGGGCTGGAACCTGAAATGCCTGGAACCCTGATCTGCAGCAACTTGAGGGTCATCTTCCAGCCCCACGGATGGCAGCAGAGTCAGGAGACTCCCCTGAGCAGTGAGTATGACTTTTCCCTGGGCAACATTGGGCAATTAGAGGCTGTGAATGGCCCATTCCGAGTCCAGCTCCTCTGTCAAGGGTCCCTGCTTAAATTTATCCCTGAGGAGATTCTGAGTCATGGCCAAGACTTTCGGCTACTCAGAGTTGGTTTTGAGGCTGGAGGACTAGAGCTTCAGGCCTTTCAGGTGACCATGGCCATTGTTCAAGCCAGAGCTCAGAACAGTCCACCCCAACAGTATGCAGGGCTAACCCTGGGCAAGGCTGGCCAGGGTTCTGACTCCAGAAAACCACCTATTCCCCTCCTGGAGACAACAGAAGACTGGGAGACTGAGCGGAAAAAGCAGGCAGCCAGGGGCTGGAGGGTCAGGACTGTCAATGAGAGGTTCAACGTAAACACCAGCCTCCCCCATTACTTCTGGGTCCCTAACCGAACACTGGACAGTGAGATCAGGAGAGCATTTGGCCACTTCCATCAGGGCCGTGGACCACGCCTGTCCTGGCATCACCCTGGGGGCAGTGATCTTCTTCTTCGTTGTGGGGGCTTCTATACAGCCAGTGACCCCAACAAGGAGGATATCAGAGCAGTGGAGTCCATGCTTCAGGCTGGGCATTCAGACGTTGTCCTGGTAGACACCATGGATGAGCTGCCTAGTCTTGCAGAAGTCCAACTTGCCCCCCTGAGGCTGAGGGCCCTCTGCCTGCCTGATTCATCTGTGGCTGAGGAAAAATGGCTGTCAGCTCTGGAAGGAACACGGTGGTTGGATTACACCAGGTCTTGTCTTCGAAAGGCCAGTGACATCTCAGTCTTAGTGACATCCAGGGTTCGCTCTGTAGTACTTCAAGAGCGCGGTGATCGTGATTTCAATGGCCTCCTCTCTTCACTCGTCCAGCTGCTCTCAGCCCCTGAAGCTCGAACACTGCTTGGCTTCCAATCACTTGTGCAACGAGAGTGGGCGGCAGCTGGACATCCTTTCCTGACCCACCCTGGGGGATCTGGGGCCAGTGAAGAGGCCTCAGTGTTTCTCCTCTTTCTTGATTGCATCTGGCAGCTCCTCCAGCAGTTTCCAGCTGAGTCCGAATTTTCTGAGTTCTTCCTTCTTGCTCTTTATGACAGTGTCAGAGTTCCTGCCACACTTACATTCTTGAGAGACACTCCCTGGGAGCATGGAAAGCAGAGTGAACAGTTCAACAACTATACACAAGTTTATACCATTGGGTTCCCAGGGACTGGGAACTCTATTAACCCACAGCTATCTGTCTGGGACTGGAATTTACGCTACAGCAATAAACAAATACTACAATTCCGTAATCCTGGCTATAACCCAGAACACTGCCCAAATTCCTGGCTCCCTAGACAGCAGCCAAGCTTCATGGTTCCTGGGCCCCCCAGTTCCGTGTGGCTCTCCTCTATAGGGGCCCTGACACCCCTGAATCAACTCTGTCCTTGGCGGGACAGTCCCTCCCTGCTGGCAGTCTCTTCTCGTTGGCTCCCTCAACCTGCTGTCTCTTCTGAAAGCCTGGCTGATCAGGAGTGGGGGCTCCCCTCACACTGGGGAGCTTGCCCTTTACCCCTGGGACTGCTGCTGCCTGGATGTCTGGGACCCCAGATCAAGCTCTGGAGACGCTGCTACCTGAGGGGAAGGCCTGAGGTCCAGATGGGCCTTTCCGCTCCCACAATCTCTGGTCTCCAGAAAGAGCTATCCCGTCTTCAGGAGTTATTAAGGAAATGGACACCACAAATATCTCCCGAGGAGCACTCCAAGAAAAGAAACCCAAATACCATTCTCTCCCAATCCGGTTGAAATTGCTGGCTTTCTCATGGGCAGGGCAGAGGGTAGTCTGGGGTGAGGGAGAGTTTTGTCTAATCCTTCGGTTTTTCTTATCTGGTCTTGCTGCCTCAGCTTTCATAAAAAAGATCACTGACCTGAGTTTCTACTGAAGATGAGTGGTGCTAACCTTATCCAACTCTTATCCCACCTTGTTTGGTTTAAACAGTTCTTGTCATTTGAAGAATTAAGAAACAAAAACAATCCAGAACGACTGCCTCTCTTTTTCAGGACAATTTCAGGTCTTTGGGATGGAAATTTTGGATATCGCGCTGGTAAATTGTGATAATCAGATATACTGTTTATTAATGCCAACGAAATGGCCTACAGACCTCCTTCTCACCTCCTCTTGCTGCTTCTTTAACTCCAATTTCTATTTCTTCCCTTATAGTTTTCTATGGGTATGGTATATACACGGGACACCCTATCTCTTCCAACTATATATTTTCGTCATGACATTTCTATTTAAGGAGTTCATTAAAGCACATTATTTATAAATGCAAAAAAAAAGAAAAGAGTACTAGAGTGAGTTGTCATTTCCTTCTCCACGGGATCTTCCCAACCCAGGGATCAAACCCAGGTCTCCCTCATTGCAGGCAGACGCTTTACCATCTGAGCCATCAGGGAAGCCCATGAACACCACTGGGGACCATGAAAAAGTATATTGAATGAAAAAATAAGGGCATGCAAAAGAAAACATTTCACCAAAGGACAGCAGAGAGATTTGAACAAGGAAAAAGTCACTTTCAAAAAACAGAATTATAGTTGCCTTTTGTAGCGAGACTCAGTGAATTTTTATAAATTTGTGAGTTTTCAAGGTCTTAATAGGAATCCTTTGCAAAGCTGAATTCTTTACTTCATTTCCCCTGTTAGCTATTGGAGGTTTTCAAAACTCCAAACCTCAATATCATTGTTTTAATTCATGGTACCCTTTGGAGAACTCATGTTATAAGCCACCTGTATTCCTTTCCAAAATTCACTATTGGGCCATTTTATTATAAATGAAACAACTGCCTAAGAGTGAGAATTGTTTAAAACTGGAATGGGTAACTAGGAAAATTGTTCAGATGCTTTCTTTAAACACAAAATACTATTTTTAATCTATCTTGATTAATTAGACGATAATCCAGGCCCAGTACAAGGGGGCCCTCCCAAGTTCATCCTAGGCCTCTGATTCTCTTTCTGTAGAATGTTAGTTCTTCAGATGAATAGTATAATTCTTAGCTGAAGTACTCTTCTTTAAAGAAAAGGAAAATGTGAGAATTTCCTGGTGGTCCTAGAGAAGGAAATGGCAACCTATTCCAGTATTCTTGCCTGGAGAATCTCACAGACAGAGGAGCCTGTGGGCTACAGTACATGGGGTCACACGGAGTCAGACATGACTAAGCAACTCACACACACTTTCCTGATGGTACAGTGGTTAGGACTTGGCACTTTCATTACACTGTGCCCAGGTTTAATCCCTGGTTAGGGAACTAAGATCCCATAAGCTGCAAGGCGTGGCCCCAAAAAGAAAATCCATTCACATGCATGACACTATTCCACACAAATAACTAAACTAACAAAAATAAAAATAGCCCCCTTGCAAGAACAGGATATCAGAAATGAAATACAATGAAACTTGATAGAAATTATCAACATTTATCCGTCAGCATCTCTGTTTGACCAACGCACAGGCCAGAAGACATGGAATGATTATGCTAACATCTAAAGCAAACGTGCAAGGAAATATCTTTACCATGGGGAGAATGTTAGAAAGAAATATCACAAGGAAATGAGGTGCTTCGATAGCCCCATGTATCTAGTAATGAGACAGCATTTCAAGACCACTGGCAATGTTCAAAGATTTTTGTCCATCATCAATCTCTGCCAAAGGACATGGCTGTAAACATCTAATTATAAAGCTACACGGAACAGAGAGAGACAGCCTCTGGAATCTGCATAATGGTGGTAGGAAGTGGCTTATACACTTAAAAACAGAGGATATTAGAGAGTGTTGGAGAGTATTAGAAATGTACTACTGTGGCTTTGAGAAAGAAAAATACAATACTAAGAGACATTTGGGGAAGCAGAGATTTTTCTGCATTATTTTGTAAAATATCAGAGAAAAGCTGGCATTCCAAGGAATTAGAGTATCAGTTTACTAACTGCGCACTCTCTGTTAAAAACCCTCCCACCACCCCTGAAGAACAGTAACTCTTCTCTACCTCTTGTCTTCTGCAAGGTCAGTACACTACATTGCATAGGTGACATCCATTGGTTATCCATGAGAATAAATTAAGAACAAATGGTTCAAAGCAAATTAACAGCTGATAAAGACAGTATTTGAAATAAAGGCCCTACTCAGGAAAAAGAAACTACATGACTCTCACATTAAAACACTACCATTTTATATTAAAAAATACTACTGCAAGGGTAACAGTCATCTGATAAATTTTCTGCTCTATAAGGAAAGAGATATGCTAGATACAAAGGAAACTTTACCATGAAATAATGAAGCATAATCTTGGACACTTTCACTGCAGAGGCTGTTTCCACAGTTCTTGGAGGAGTTCAGCAATATGTTCACAGGGTCATTTGCACTTTTTTTTTTTAATATTTAAGAACATAGGATGCTGTACATATAACTATGTGTATCTCATTCTACACTTATTTCCATTTTGCTTCCCTTCATGTGGGAGACATCATAGGGATTTGGGAAGTACAGTTAGGGAAATGTTGAATTGAAAATATGTTTAGCTTGGGTTTAGTAAGATATATATAGTTTCATTTATTTCCACATATGATTAAGTTATTACTGGCCAATGTAGGAACAATTTTAGGAACACATTTACCCCTAGTTATGCCTACTCATCCAGCTCCATGACATGCATATAAGACCTGCAATTGGATTAGAATATCAACTTCTATTCTAATGCCTGGAAGGTACCAGCAGTCAAAGAGAAAGGCAACTTGAAATGGACTGGACAAGAGAAAATTCTTCCAAACTGTATAATTCATGTATAAAAGACATTTGATAGAAGTTTCCCCAAATTTGATAGAAATTCTAAAAATGTATATGACATCATCAGTTGAGAGCTTCAGCCGAAGCTAAAAGAAACATTTTTAAGTTAACAAAAAGAAGATTTCAACTATCCATGTTTGATAAAAGACTGAATTCTATTATCTCTATAGAAAGTGGTGTTAGAAAATTATTGTCATAAGCATAGGTGATCAAGGAATGTGTATGTGCTTGAGAGGTCGCTTTCAGTCATGTCTGACTCTTTGCAACCTATGTGTGTCACCAGGCTCCATGGGATTCTGCAGGCAAGAATACTGGAGTGGGTTGCCAAGCTCTCCCCTCCAGGGGATCTTCCTGACACAGGGATCGAACCCGATCTCTTATGTCTCCTGCATTGGCAGGTGGGTTCTTTACCACTAGTGCCACCTGGGAAGCCTGATCAAGGAGTAGGCTGCCAAAATTATAAGGAAAATAATCTTAACCTTTAGAAAAAATTAACTAATAAAGCATTACTTTTGAAATTTGTGATGTTTCTGGTATATGATGGGTTTTTCAATATATGTAATTTGATTTATCATTTTATTTTAAATCTATATTAATTTGAACCTAATTTTGTGTTTTTGATATTAGATTCTCTTTTCTAAAGAGAACTCGCAAATTTGTATATGCTTCAGAAACTATAAAGATTAATCAGTCTATGACTAATAAAACTAGTGAGTTGTCTTTTTGGAAATTAGATACTGGTGAGATAATAACGTTTTTGCCTAAGTCACATGAAAGAACTGGAATTAGAAAGATACTATTACTGTAATTATTTGTGATAGAGTCTCAGAAAAGTAGAGATTCTCTTTGAGAGAATACACTGCTTAAACTGACCTAACATTGACAAGTTACTGTTTAAGAAGAGAGCATTGAATATTTTAGCTCAAAGAATAGATAACTACTCCATCTTTACATTTTTAGTAGTAACTACAAGTATTTGTTTAACATCTTTTATACACCCAAAGTGCTTTTTCATAGTCTAGATTACCACTTCTTAATGGCAGTAGTCAGTCTTGTTTTGGAATAATAGTTTAGTGCTTGACACAGAGTGGGTACCCAATAAATTGCTATTGAACAAATCAATGACTATATTTAATCCTCAAATAAATTTTTAATTTCACCATGAAATGAAGTCGCTCTTTGTCCGACTCTTTGCGACCCCATGGACTGTGGAGCCTACTATGTTCCACAGCCCATGGGATTTCCAGGCAAGAGTACTGGAGTGGGTTGCCATTTTCCTTCTCCAGAGGATTTTCCTGACCCAGGGATGGAACCCAGGTCTCCCGCACTGTAGGCAGATGCTTTACCGTCTGAGCCACGAGGGAAGTCCATAATTTCACCATAATTATCCTTATAGTAGCTATGACAAAACAGAAGAAGAATGTTTGCCCAAATTTCCCCAAACAAAAGGGTTCAGAATTTCAAACATGTGTGCTTTTTACTACATTGATGACATCCTACTACAGCAAATAAAACCTCCAACCTTCCTCTACAAAGAGTACTCATTTCAAAAGAAACTCAGTTAATACTGACACACAAAAAGTTATTGTTGCAATATGTTTTAATGAATGCATATTTGTTATAAAGGCCATTAGAGATGATAAGTCAAGTGTTAGACAAACGTTTTCAGAATTACATTCATGTGGAAAACTACTTATTGAATTTAAATTTTATTAACTTGAAGACTATGAGTCTAAAACAGAAAATGTTTCTAACCATCTGAACTTTCCTTTCACTTGGTAAAGCATTTATCCAATTGACATACAGTTGACACTTCCACAATTAAAGCCAACATTTAATATTGCCTGTCCCTATTAGAAGATAACTATTGTCCTCTAGTAGGCTCAAATGACCATTTACTTTCTCCCAAAGAGCAGATATAAATAGGATTGACTCACCCAGCCAACTGTGCTAAATTGTTTAAAAGGACAAGGTCATCCATGTGGGCAAAGTAACAGCCTATTTTGTAGACCTTTGATAATGTCTAGCATCTTANTCAAAGAGAAAGGCAACTTGAAATGGACTGGACAAGAGAAAATTCTTCCAAACTGTATAATTCATGTATAAAAGACATTTGATAGAAGTTTCCCCAAATTTGATAGAAATTCTAAAAATGTATATGACATCATCAGTTGAGAGCTTCAGCCGAAGCTAAAAGAAACATTTTTAAGTTAACAAAAAGAAGATTTCAACTATCCATGTTTGATAAAAGACTGAATTCTATTATCTCTATAGAAAGTGGTGTTAGAAAATTATTGTCATAAGCATAGGTGATCAAGGAATGTGTATGTGCTTGAGAGGTCGCTTTCAGTCATGTCTGACTCTTTGCAACCTATGTGTGTCACCAGGCTCCATGGGATTCTGCAGGCAAGAATACTGGAGTGGGTTGCCAAGCTCTCCCCTCCAGGGGATCTTCCTGACACAGGGATCGAACCCGATCTCTTATGTCTCCTGCATTGGCAGGTGGGTTCTTTACCACTAGTGCCACCTGGGAAGCCTGATCAAGGAGTAGGCTGCCAAAATTATAAGGAAAATAATCTTAACCTTTAGAAAAAATTAACTAATAAAGCATTACTTTTGAAATTTGTGATGTTTCTGGTATATGATGGGTTTTTCAATATATGTAATTTGATTTATCATTTTATTTTAAATCTATATTAATTTGAACCTAATTTTGTGTTTTTGATATTAGATTCTCTTTTCTAAAGAGAACTCGCAAATTTGTATATGCTTCAGAAACTATAAAGATTAATCAGTCTATGACTAATAAAACTAGTGAGTTGTCTTTTTGGAAATTAGATACTGGTGAGATAATAACGTTTTTGCCTAAGTCACATGAAAGAACTGGAATTAGAAAGATACTATTACTGTAATTATTTGTGATAGAGTCTCAGAAAAGTAGAGATTCTCTTTGAGAGAATACACTGCTTAAACTGACCTAACATTGACAAGTTACTGTTTAAGAAGAGAGCATTGAATATTTTAGCTCAAAGAATAGATAACTACTCCATCTTTACATTTTTAGTAGCAACTACAAGTATTTGTTTAACATCTTTTATACACCCAAAGTGCTTTTTCATAGTCTAGATTACCACTTCTTAATGGCAGTAGTCAGTCTTGTTTTGGAATAATAGTTTAGTGCTTGACACAGAGTGGGTACCCAATAAATTGCTATTGAACAAATCAATGACTATATTTAATCCTCAAATAAATTTTTAATTTCACCATGAAATGAAGTCGCTCTTTGTCCGACTCTTTGCGACCCCATGGACTGTGGAGCCTACTATGTTCCACAGCCCATGGGATTTCCAGGCAAGAGTACTGGAGTGGGTTGCCATTTTCCTTCTCCAGAGGATTTTCCTGACCCAGGGATGGAACCCAGGTCTCCCGCACTGTAGGCAGATGCTTTACCGTCTGAGCCACGAGGGAAGTCCATAATTTCACCATAATTATCCTTATAGTAGCTATGACAAAACAGAAGAAGAATGTTTGCCCAAATTTCCCCAAACAAAAGGGTTCAGAATTTCAAACATGTGTGCTTTTTACTACATTGATGACATCCTACTACAGCAAATAAAACCTCCAACCTTCCTCTACAAAGAGTACTCATTTCAAAAGAAACTCAGTTAATACTGACACACAAAAAGTTATTGTTGCAATATGTTTTAATGAATGCATATTTGTTATAAAGGCCATTAGAGATGATAAGTCAAGTGTTAGACAAACGTTTTCAGAATTACATTCATGTGGAAAACTACTTATTGAATTTAAATTTTATTAACTTGAAGACTATGAGTCTAAAACAGAAAATGTTTCTAACCATCTGAACTTTCCTTTCACTTGGTAAAGCATTTATCCAATTGACATACAGTTGACACTTCCACAATTAAAGCCAACATTTAATATTGCCTGTCCCTATTAGAAGATAACTATTGTCCTCTAGTAGGCTCAAATGACCATTTACTTTCTCCCAAAGAGCAGATATAAATAGGATTGACTCACCCAGCCAACTGTGCTAAATTGTTTAAAAGGACAAGGTCATCCATGTGGGCAAAGTAACAGCCTATTTTGTAGACCTTTGATAATGTCTAGCATCTTACAAAAAAAATTCACAGAGGATTCAGAATTTTTGAAATAACAATCGACATAAGTGTTCCTACTAGTTTGTCTGTATTACAAGGGAAACAAAAATGCTCAGAAGCCCTCTACTAAGAGCTACTAGGTAATTCTTTGAAAATACTCGTTCCACACTCCAATGAAGCCAAAAAAAAAAGGTCTCCTGAAAATTTCTGTGCTGGGAAGGGAAAGACTGTGGGTTTTTCTCATCTTGATCATAACATCCCAGTCATTCATCTTAAAGATAATCAGAATCAAAAGAGCATCAAGAGGAAGCGCTAATAGAACTCTGTGCTTTCAAAATTCAGCCTTGCCTGCAGAGAGCTGCAGACGATGGGCCCAGTGTGCATCACAACAAGAGAGAGGTTGCAAAACAGCTCAGAAAGGGGTGCACACACCCCAATTTGCCACTCAAACACATAGCTTGCTGATGGGCTCAGCTGTGCACTAGGCTTTGGGTCTGAGATGCAGGAAAAATGAAAAATTAGATGCTTCTCATCTTGAAGACTGTCCAGATGCTGCCACTCAAGGAGAGGAAAGAAAGAGCTAATTGGTCAGGGCTGGGGAATAGAGAGCTTGGTGCAGGGCCATAAGATGTCTGCTAAAATCTCACATTTCAGACCCTGCAGTTGAAACAATGCCAGATTCTGCCAGTTTTTTAGCATTCCCCAAGCAGACATTCCTGGTAATAGCCCCAGGCTGTGCAAAGAGAGATCCAAATGCACAGAGTGGATACCTCTGGTAAGGAACTAGTTTAGCCCTCTTCTTGTATCGTGGTGATGGTAGGAGAATGGCGATGCATTTAATGCTGCATTTGGTGTTAGTTGTACAGAAAATGAAAGGGCCACAGAGAAAACTATTTCTTGCTCACAGACTAAAGCTTTCTGTCTTATCCAGGGAGAAAGGTAGCTTTGGTCCTCAGCTAAGAGGCTGAATGAGCAAGGTAAAGAAGTAAGGCAAGAAGATGTTTCATGTAAGCAACTGCCCATGAAGAAAGCAGGGCAGAGACAGGGGTAAAATGGGCCTGAAGAATCTCAAGATCTCACCAACATGCATCTGTCTGATCTTAGAATCATGGCTCCTGTAAACTCTTCCTGTTCCTTCCGATCTCTTTCCCTTCCTTCTATGTGCCTCGGCCAAATCATCAGATATTTACAACCTACGCTTTTCTGTAATGTAATCTGCTTTTAAGGATATCACACATCAGATTTTTAAAATATTAAAACATGTGCACTTCAAGGCTACACATACCAAACACTGTAGCTGACTCACTCAGCAGTCATTCCCACCTGCTTCTACGTCCCCTTTCATCTGCATTGGCTTGAAGGCTAAAGGCTAGATTTCCCAGATTCCTTTGCAGCTAACAGTACAGACAACTTAGGTTCTGTCAATCAGACGGAATCCCAGGGTTCTGAATCTAAGCTGAGTTTCATAGGAGGATTAGGATGTATGGCATAAAGTTTTGTGGTGCACAAGTGTCACAAGTCCAGCGGGCTGAGTTGACAGGTGTGGTAATAACTTCCTGGTTCAACAGGGTCTTGAAGAGTTACATGATCCATCTGCAGTCCAGCTCTGCAATACAGTTTGGGAATCTATTCCTGAACATTCTGAGCATCTCTTTCATCAGGTCTGCCAATGATTATATGAGCCATAATAATCCCTTGAGTTTAAACCATCTAGAATGCATTTTATCTTCTGTAGTTAAGACACCAGACTGATAAACTTACTCTGGCTGCAGGAAGAAACCAGAACTTAAGTATACTTTCCTCTTTCAGACAATCTATTTTTGCTAATGAGAAATTCACTAGAGGATAAATCTATCAACTATAGATATCACCATTTTAATTCCCAAACTAGATTGCATAAAATTCATAAAAATCTGTATCATTCAAGCTACTGAATCACATTAAGAGAATTCTTTATCCTAAAAAATTATATTTTCATGTATCATTGATAAGAACATTTAATGGGCTTTTACCCAAATGGCACACTCAAGACAGTGGTTGACAGAAGTGATGCTAGGTCCATTGGTTTGCATCTGCTCTTAAAAATTTCTTGATTCTAACTCAGTTGCAGACTTTTGTTTAGATCCTAGGAGCTCAGACCCTAGAGTACAGTAGAAGCTGTTTTGTTTGAAGACCTATAAATAATATAATTTTCTTCAGAATAATTCTCCATATTGGAGTTTTGCTGGGATATGAAAAAACATCAGTTACACACTCAAAATTTTATTATATAGAACAAAAAAATGTAATTGGAAAATCTTGCCTTAGGATTACCTTATGTACACAGCTCCTCATTAATCACCCAGTAAGGAGACTACAAGGAGAGTCCCAGGTTACTAAACTTATTAAGTTCTCACTGCCTGAGTTATCCCATTTTTCTCAGCATGTGGTCCATTCTAACTTAAAATCATGTTTCTGGTACATGCTAACACAAAGTGATGAGAGACAGTTAATACATAATCAGAGAATTTCAAACCCCTGAATAGTGTAATTACCAAAAATGAAGATAAACCTTCAATGCAAAAACATATACATGAAATTGTTCTATCAGTGCAAAAGAAGTTTTACCATTACTTTGTGCAGATAGCATAACTGAAGAGAGAGAGAGAGATCTATTTTTCTACCTACTCTAACATATGTTTCAGAAACATAAAATGGTATTTATTAGACCAAAAAATGACTGGGATCTCAAACTAAAACTTGCAAGTAGCATCTTTAGAGAGTGTATAAAAACAATTGGAAATAAAAATAAATGGATTAGGCATAGTTTCTCTGAGTATGTTTTAACAGCAAGCAGGCTGTCCATTAAATATCCAGCTATGCAGAAGGAAATAAAAAATGGAAATAAAAATCCCAAAAGGGTTTTTTGAGAAAAATATGAAAAAATGAGAGCCTAAAAAATAATTGCCTAAATAAAGTTTACAAAATTGAAAAAGGAGCAGAATGAGACTTTAAAAATGAAATCTTTAAAGGAGAGAATAAAGTCAAATTCCTCTGATCCCAAATTAAAACAATCTCTTTTCAATGTATCATTTACGTACCAATGACTAAGCAGTTGTTAGCACAACATAATATCAATCCCCATAACACACCTGTGATTGTTTACCACATGCTGGGCTCTGTAACATGCCATAGGCATATAATCTCACTTAATCTTCACAGTGAGCCCACCATGCAAGGATAACTATTATTTCCACCGTGTGTCTAAAAGACACAAAAGAAGTGTTTCAGGAAATTACTGAAGATCTCAGAACTAGAAAGACTTGAGCTTCTATTATTAACCAAACTTCGTATTATTAACCTCTGTACTATACTAATATTTTTGTGGCCATATCATTAGAATTAAAACTAGTGCTACCAAATTGTACCACACAGACACATTCACCTATATGACTCATTATGTGAGGGTTCAAAAAACACACAAAAACACCAAACAAGTAAGAACTAAACTAGAAATCCACCAGTGTGTCAGTGAGGACATTTACATTGCAAAACCAAACAAACCCAATCTTTAGTCCAAGCATGGATAAAAAAGAAAAAGGGGGAAAAAGAAGCTCAATAGCTCAGGGAACTGAAAAGCCCAGGAGGCATTGTTCTATTCCAAACACTCTCTGACACAGGGGTTCCAACAACGGCACCAGACTGTGCCCTCCCTCCCCCTCTTCAAGTCCTCAACTTTGGCTCCAGTCACAAACTGGCTCCACCTGTCACAGACAGACTTCTACTTTCAAGACACTTGAAGCAGCTTCAGTCTTTAATCTTTCAAGTCTGAGTCCACTAGAAATAAAGAACACTTCCTCATGGGACCAGAAAAAGACTGGAAGTAGCAAAGTGTCACTTGAGTCACACAGCATGAGTCATGGTAAGANAGACAGACTTCTACTTTCAAGACACTTGAAGCAGCTTCAGTCTTTAATCTTTCAAGTCTGAGTCCACTAGAAATAAAGAACACTTCCTCATGGGACCAGAAAAAGACTGGAAGTAGCAAAGTGTCACTTGAGTCACACAGCATGAGTCATGGTAAGACGTCACTGTGTTCAGGGAGATGGTTTATTCTGATGGGGTTAGGCTGACGTTTCATACGCCACCCCTGGAATCCGTGAATGGTACTCACTATGTCACAAGAGCTGGGGATATAAGAAAAGCAGATCCTTAAACACAGTCAGTACTTACTACCAAAAGAAAAAGTGGATGTTGAATGATCATAAAACCATAGCAACCAAATACTCAACTGACCGTATGCAAATCGAACTAATATTCTCAAAATGACCATACTACCCAAAGTAATCTACAGATTCAACGTAACCCCTATCAAATTATCAATGCCATTTTTCATAGAACTAGAACAAGTAATATAAAAATTTGTATGGAAACACAAAAGACCACTGAATAGCCAAATAGCAGTGCTGGAGGAATCACATTCCCTGGCTTAAGGCTATATTCCAAAGCTACGGTAATTAAAACAGTGTAGTACTGTCACAAACACACACACATAGAACAGTGGAACCGGATAGACATTCCAGTAATAAACCCACACACTTATGGTCAACTAATCGATGTCAAAAAAGGCAAGAATAAACAATGGAGAAAAGACAGTGTCTTCAATAAATGATGCTGGGAAAACTTGACAGTTACTTGTAAAAAAATGAAACTAGAACATTCTCTAACACTATATACAAAAATAAAATAAAAATGGAATAAAGACATGCATTTATGGCCAGATACTATAAGATTCCTAGAGGAAAACAGGCAGAATACTCATTGGCATAAATTGCAGCAAAAATGTTTTTGATCCATCTTGTAGAGTAAATGGAAATGAAAAAAAAAAAAAAAAGATCAAATTAAACTTACAAACGTTTTCACAGCAAAGGAAACCAAAAACAAAATTAAGACAACTTAGTGAATGAGAGAAGATATTTTCAAATGATATGACTGATAAGGAGTTAATACCCAACATATATAAACAGCTAATAGAACTCAACATCAAAAAACAACAATTCAATTAAAAAATGGACAAAAAAACTGAATAGACGTTTTTCCAAAGAGGTAACATCCAAAGATGTCCAACAGGCACATGAAAAGATGCTCAGCATTACTAATCATCAGCTAAATGAAAATCAAAACCACAGTGAGATATCACCTCACATCCTTCAGAATGGCTGTCACCAGAAAGAAAATAAATAACAATATCGGTGAGGGTGTTGAGAAAAGGTAACCCTCCTACACTGTTGGTGGAAATGTAAATTAGTACAGCCACTGTGGAAAACAGTATCATGGTTTCTTAAAAAGCTAAAAATAGAACTATTATGAAAGAAAGTGAAAGTTGTTAGTCATTCAGTCATGTCTGACTCTTTGTGACCCCAAGGACTGTAGCCTGCCAGGCTCCTCTGTCCGTGGGATTCTCCAGGTAAGAATACTGGAGTGGGTTCCCATTTCCTTCTCCAGGGATCTTATCAACCCAGGGATTGAAGCTAGGTCTCCTGCATTGCAGGCAGATTCTTTACCATCTGAGCCACCAGGGAAGCAATTTTATGACCCAGCAATTCCATTCCTGGATATATATATGACAAAAACAGATACACTAACTGGAAAAGATGCATGCACCCTAATGTTCATAGTAGCATTATTTACTATTGCCAAGGAAAGGAAGCAACGAAAGTGGCCATCAACATGAATGGATAAAAAAGAGGTGTGTGTGTGTGTGTGTGTGTGTGTGTATATACACACACATAAACATATACACACACAGATATACAATGGTATATGACTCAGCTATAAAAAAAAGAATGAAATTTTGCCATTTGCAGCAACATGGATGATTTGGAGTGCATCATGCTAGTGAAATTAATTGAAATAAATCAGACAGAGAAAGACAAATACTGTATGATAGCACTTGTATATAGAATCTAAAAAGAAATACAACAAACTAGTGAATAAAAAATTGTTTTTAAAGAACAAACTAGAGGTTCTCAGTGGGGGAAAGGAAAGGGGGAGTAATATAGATGTAGGGGATTAAAAAAGGGTCATTATGGCATTATATGAAACTGTGTGTGTGAAACTTTTGAAAATTGTAAAGCACTAAATGGAGAAAGAAAATGGCACCCCACTCCAGTACTCTTGCCTGAAGAATCCCATGGAGGGAGGAGCCTGGTAGACTACAGTCCATTGGGTCGCAAAGAGTCAGACACGACTGAGTGACTTCAATTTTACTTTCTTCCTTTCAAAGCACTATAAAGAATCTTTCATTCAATTAAAACATAATTTTTTTAAAAGATGCATGTTTGACCTGGATGACTTCTAATATCTGAATTTACCATAGAGTTTCATGATAATTCATAAACGTCCCTTCCCTTTAATGCCTGCCTACCAGGTGCTCTGGCCTCATGTTTTTCCCTGCTTAGCCCAGGTCCTCATCCGTGGTAAGACTGAGACTCCTGACAAAACTCTTTGCTCCACCTAGACTTGTCTCAGTCCTTAGCCTGTGCCTTCCACAAACCTGATCTTCTCCAGTGCCACTTCTAAGTATTTTTGTGATTATAGAATTAGACTCACCTGGTACAGAAGTTCAATTAAAAAAAAATGTAATGAAAATATATTACGTGTCATTGCATTAATAAATTACCACCCCTTGCTAACATGTTTGCATTCCACACTGCCTGAGATAAACAATGGCTTAATTCATAAAAATAACTCTATTCTGGGATTAGTAGTAAGTATCTTTCAGGACATTCATATTAAGCCCCTTACTTTACAGGTAAAGGAAACTCTTTCAGTTGTGCAGCCTTAAAATCCATCCTCAGAAAATCAGATTAATAGAACGTCCTATGAGTCAGTACGGCTTCCCTGGTAGCTCAGCTGGTAAAGAATCTGCCTTGAAGGAGACCCCAGTTCAATTCCTGGGTCAGAAAGATGCCCTGGAGAAGGAATAGGCTACCCACTCCTGTATTCTTGGACCTTCCTGGTGGCTCAAATGGTAAAGAATATCCACCTGCAATGTGGAAGACCTAGGATCGATCCTGGGTTGAGATGATCCCCTGGAGGAGGGCATGGAAACCCACTCTGATACTCTTGCCTAGAGAAACCTCATGGTCAGAAGAGCCTGGAGGGCTACAGTCCATGGGGTCACAAAGAGCTGGACACAACTGAGCAACTAAGCACAGCACATGAGTCAGTAAGTTCTATGTGGGCAAGAATTCTATCTTATTCATCTTCACTTGTCATAATGCCTAAGCACACAGTCAGAATTCAATTAGTGTAGGAATAAATGCTGAAATCTATTTTGGAATTGTGAACCATAAGACGAATATATATAACCAGCTTCAAAGTTCTTATAATTCATCATTTTTCATTCATCCGACAATAATGTGTCAGCCAGTGTTCTAGAACTAAAGATACAAAGGTGAGTAAAATAGGTAAATTTCTGTTTTTATGAAGCTTACTTTCCACTGGAAAATGACTGAGAGAATTAATAATTAAACAGTGTGTCAGGGAGTGATGTGTGCTAGAACGAACATAAGCAGGGAAAGAACACAGAGAAGGAGGGAAAGGTGTTGGTTTAGAAACAGTTGCCTTAATGAGGGGACCTGGAGCAGATACTGTCTTTAGGCCTTAGTGTACAATGTAGGAAAGTGCGCTGGTCCTAATTCAGACAGGAAACTCTCCAAAAGCAAGAGTTACACTCGAGTTAGACGATATCTGAATTGCTCCAAATTCCAGTCTACTGCTTCTTTTGTAATTACTGATAAAAAGTGTCAAAACTAGATGTATTATAGTTATAGAATGAATAAAACTCATTCTCAGAGAAATTTAGAGTGAAAGAAGCAATGAAAGTGGTGTCAAAAAGGTAATGATCCTTGCAGCAATACGCTGATTGCAGCTTTGCTGTGCTGGGGAGGGTAGTCTGGAGTGTCACTCAGGCAGCCGTACCCAGACACTGAGGATTCTCAAGGCCTTGCTGCCAGGGGGGATTCACTATAGATGCCTCATTATTATTCATAACAGCCCCCAACAGACTGTTATAAAGCAAAACATCATTCACTAAGCTCAGTATCCATGAACTTAAAATATGGTTCTTCACTCATGTGTCACTAATTACCACTGAACTAACTAAAATGTATTTATAAACCATTATCCCATAGAGGCTACTCCAGAACATTTTAGAAGATTCTTTCCCAGGGAGGGATGCTGTTATAAAAGTGCAAAGGGAAACTTTAAAATAAGTAAAGGATAATTTTTTCTTTCTCATTAAAATGTCACAGAAAATTCTGCAAGTTAAAAATTCCAATCTTTTAATATCAAGCATCTTATTCTAATTTTTTAAATTTTATATTTTTATAATGCACACACATAAAAAGCTCCTTTTAAAATACATAAAATAAAGAATCTGGATTAAACAACCCATAGAGTTCACTACAACTCTGAAGTTTGGTGACTATTTGGGCCTTTGTTATAATTTTTAAACTATGGGGATGGTGATAGAGTTAAACCCAAATGCTTAATATAAGTAGTTAAGAAATATGTGATATTGAGGGACATGGATCTACTTTTCAGGTTCTCACTCTTAAAAGGAGAACTACCCAGGATGATAATGAATGCTCAAAATATATTCTGTTGCATTGATATAATTGAAAAGATGATCTAGAAAACTCTTTTTGGTGAGGTTTTATTGAATTAAATAGACTCCACAAATGCACACATACACAGATGCACAGAGGGAAATGGAAAACTAGAGCTATTAGCCACATAACTGAAGCCAAATAAAAATACAGTTAATTATCTAGTTCTTTTTGATGAAAGGAACTACTATATATATTTTCTAGTATAATATACACAGTAATATTATTTCCGTAGAATTTATATGATTGCATATATACACATATGTGAAATATATATACATGTTATGTATGTGTGCATGTATGCTAAGCCATGTCCAACTCTTAGCAACCCCATGGACTGTAGCCTGCCAACTCCGCCAGACTCCTCTGTCCAAGGGATTTTCCAGGTAAAAATACTCAAATGGATTGCCATTTCCTACTCCAGGGAATCTTTTCAATCCAGGGATCGAAACTACCTTCTCTTGAATCTCTTACATTGGCAAGCAGATTCTTTACCACTGTGCCACATGGGAAGCCCATGTTTATGATACACAAGTATTTACAACACCAAAGAGATATATATCTATGCATATAATAAATTTTGTTCCAATTATGTTTTTCAGGCATCTGTATTTTAATGAATGAACTTTTTTTGTGTAACGGTGTGTAACGTAATGGACTTGAATAATGTCATTACAGAGATTAAACAAATAGTCTTTTGACCTTTGTTCCCAACTCTCTATTCCAGAAAAAATTCAAGATACAGCAGTTTAAGGAGCATTAGAACTAGCAATGACCATTCATTTCAGCCTTACAAGGATACTCAGGAATATCCCTAAGACAGAATAGCTTTCACTCGTTGGAAAACAACAAGCACACGTCAAGTTTACAAAACTTCATCATGATTCCATTATCTGGGCACAATACTCTGGGCTTTTATAAAGGAAAAATAAGCTATAACATGAAACAAAGTGTTATACCGGCCTTGGAACCAAATGACTGAAAATACTTGAATAACAATTAAGAATATTCAGAAAACATTTTATATGAGCTATTTGAGCACTCATATCCTCCTCCTGGGCAAAGTTATTGAATATTTCAGCAACATGTGGAAACAGAAGCAAATGGTAATATAATATTACAGCAACCTAAAAATTATATTATGTATATTCTGTACTGTAGGGGTTTTATGGGAGGAAATGAGTATGGAGTCAATGAAAAAAGAAGCAGAAGCAGAAACGCAGAGATGTAAATTGGGGTGGCAAATACTACTTATGAATGAAAGGCTTCATGAACTAGGTCAGGAAGCCTAAGGAAATCTTATGGGCAGGGAAAGATAAATGACTTGCATATACCTCAAATAGAAACAAAATGGACTCTCTATACTACAATTAGCATCTGACAGCCAAAGGATTATAAATCTGTCAAAAGTATATATAATTTCAGAGGATCTGACAATGAAGGGAAGTACTGGTCTTAAAGTCAGAATTCAAGCAGAGAAAAATAAATGCCACCAAAGATAATTAATGTAACAATAAGCTAAGTCAACTGTAGGTCTAAAATTTCAACTAGCAAGACAAGTAAAAACTCCTTAACTCCAGTATTATAATTTTGAATTCTGAGCATTCAACCATCTCTTATTGAATATCAAAGCAATAGCAAATATTTAAATATAGTAATCAATTATTACTCTATCAAATTCCAGATGATTGTCTACATCCTTACAGTTAGGAACAATACAATTTAGTCATTAAGCTTTTGTGTGTGTCTGTCTAAGTCAGATTCCAAGATTCCAATCCTGTTTCTGCAATTTGTTAGGTATCTGATCTTGAATATTACCTCACTTCTCTTAACTTCTCATTTTTCATCAGTAAATATAACAATCTCACTGTCTACCTTAAAGGTTTGTTATAGGGATGAAAAGGAACAGTACTGTCTTTAAGACTTTGCAGGAAGAGTGAAGGCAATAAAATGATCACTAAACAATCACTTTATTATCAGCAAGTTCCTCAACAATGTATAAGGTGGTACTTGTCACCTCCGTTTCACAATTTATCTAGTAAGAGATAAATCTGCCAATTGGCATCAAAATCTGGCATCAAAAAACGACAAAAAAAAAATCAGCAATAACAACAAATAAACCCTACGTTTAAAAAAAATATGCGGTACTACACAGGGAGATTTTATGCTTCTGATATTATTGTGCATTTGATCATTAACTTACAAAGTTTTAATTCATGTTTATCTTTTAAATACACAGAATAGGACCTTGATGGTCCAGAGGTTAAGAATTCACCTTGCAAGGTTCGATCCCTGGTCCAGGAAGATCCCACATGCTGTGGAGCAACTAAGCTTGTGCACCACAACTACTGAGCCTAAGCTCTAGAACCAGCGCACCGCCAATTATTGAGCCCATGCGCTGCAACAGCTGAGGCCCATGTGCCTTGAGCCTGTGCTCCCCAACAATAGACGCCACCAAAATGAGAAGACCACACACTCCAACTAGAGAGTAGACCCTGTCCATCGCAACTAGAGAAAGCCTGCATAGCAATGAAGATCCAGGGCGGCCATAAATACATATTTTAAAACGACACTGAATAAAGTAATAAAATGGTAAATAAAAATTCTGAAAATACTTTAAAAGGAACAGCACTCTAAAAAATACTTATTAACCATATTAACAGAAGTACATTTCAATACAAGCAAATCAGCACTAAAAAGTGAATTTATGTAGAAAAATAAGGGCATTGAAAGGCAGATTTGCTCCTGGAATATGCAAAATAGTTAAATTATTTGCCATTTTTGCAGTTCACAGAGTATAAAATCATCTTTTTAAATTCTTTTCCTGTTTTTCCATGTCAGTAAAGGTAGACCTTTATGGAAAATACCTTTACAGAATTAAACAATTATGTTGTCCTAGAAAAAGCTGTAAAATAATCTTTAAAAATACAAATTGTTTATTTCACTATGGCAATCGTTTTAGGATGGAGGTCCCAAATTCTTTCAGACTTACATTCAGACTATATATTTTTCTCAGAGGTTTAATCTATTGTGCTACATTGAGTGATCCCAAGTGTGGGATTTTTCCAGTAAATATGATTTTCCTCTTTGATCAGCTCTGGAGAACATGATAGAAAAACACAGAGCAACATGTGAATTAAATTCTTTTTCTTTTCTTCTTTTAGTCAAGTAGGCATTTTCCTCAAGCACAAATTAATGTAAATCAAGCATTGTTAGAACTCTGACCTTTGAAATCATACTTGCATAGTCAGATTTCCCTAACAAAGTGCATGTTTACAGTATCTTTTATTTAAATCAATATCCTTTATGCATGAGCAGAGAGAGGCAAAGAGAAAGGCCAACAGCAAATAAAGAGAACCCAAATGATTTAGCTCAGCAGAGTGGAATAATGAGCCAAGCTTTCCCCAGCGTCCAAGTCACTCTGTGATATTTAGCAAGGCACTTACAGAAGGGTATTAGCTCTTTCAGGTCATTAAGATGCCATTTTGTGCACTTCCATAGTCAACATACTCTCAGAGGCATCTAAGTTGCTATTGGGGGATGATGGCAGCAGGCGGGTGAATAAACTACATGACTAATTTATGGTTTGATTGCAATGTTAGTTAATGGGTAGACTTAATTTTCAGGGAGGAAGCAGTTATCAGATGTGTGTTGGATGGAAATGAACTGAAGCATTCAGTTGCTAGTATGAAATGGAAAAAAAAAATCTTTGTTGATATTCCTCAAATACAATAGCATAGACGGGCTTCCCAGGTGGTGCCAGTGGTAAAGAACCTGCTTGCCAGTGAAGGAGATGTAAGAGACGCAGATTCGATCCCTGGGTTGGGAAGATCCCCTGGAGGAGGCCACAGCAACCCACTCCAGTATTCTTGCCTGGAGGATCCCGTGGACAGAGGCACCTGGCAGGCTGCAGTCCACAGGGTTGCACAGATTCGGACACAGCTGAAGTGACTTAGCACGCACGCAGTAGCATAGATGAAAAGATTCCTGAACTGTATCAACATTTTCTGCAATTCTTTGGGTACCACAAATGAAGATGCTGTTGAAATATTAAATCCTTGTCAACTTTAACTACAAATTTAAAAAATTACACAGGGACCACCTACAGTTTTAAAAGGAATCTTACTCTATGGCAAAACCAATACAGTATTGTAAAGAAAAATAATAATAATAATAATGCAATTTGCAAAAAAAAATAATAAAAGGAATCTTATAACTATCACATTTGGCCTAATTTTATGTATGAAACTTTATAGTTTGAGTCAATTAAATCACAAATTTAGCTCTATTTTGTGCTAACCTATTGAACAAAAGTCTATGTTCTTCTACCAAGCAGACGCCCTGATCCATCAACCTGACTGCCCTTTTAGGAATGATGGGGTTTCTGGTGTCCTGTATGCTCCACCAGTTTTTCCTAATAAAACACTCTGGTGAGCCTAATTATCTGGCCAACAAACTATTGCTATTCATCAGCATATTTTTCATCCCTGCCATATATCTAATTAATAAGTCATTTGTATGACCCAAGAAAAAAGTTTTTGAATTTTTATAAGACTCATCTAGAAAAAGTAATTTCTGTTTGCAAAGTGATGTCGATGAGAGTATGAGGATATTAAGGGAAGCCCTTAATGCTATGTATTTTACATGAATAACCATAAACATATTATACTTGTTTAGGGTGTATTGGAGATGAATACATCTTAATGATGGTATACTAAGCACAAGAGACAAATTTTCCTTCCAATTATATGATAATTGCACTTATTCCTCAACAAGAAAATAAATCATAACAGTAAATACTTTCATCACCTTGACTGTATATCAGGCATGTTCTAAGCACTCTGGCTATATTAATTTATCTTCTCAGTCCAGTAGGCTAGGTTCTGTAATTATCTCCATTTTACAGATAAGAAAAGTGAAGCATAGAGAAGCTAAGTAATTTGTCTAATTCCACACAACTAGTAAAGAAGAGACCAGGGATTCAGACTCATATAGCACAAGTACAGGCTCCCAACCACTATTCTATGACTCTCTCAGCATCTTTATAGTTCTCTTGCAGATACACCTTGTGGATTTTTTTTATATCAACATGCTACAATTCAGTGCCTCTGCATTTTTCATATGATGGCACAGACAAGAAAAAAGATGACATTTGACCAGCAGATTGCACTCAAAGTTTAGGATTGCTTGTGGCCAGAAGTACCATTCCATGTGTTTGTTTTTTCTTTTTTTTTTTCTTTCTGACTATGCTTGGGATTAAAGAACTCAGTATCTCAGCGTAGTATCATGGAATTGCAGACACACAAGTGTGTCTCAGTGCAACAATTAAGAAGCGCTGACATAATTCTCTGTAACTAGCTACTATAGATAGAATTGTTCAAGGCAGAGTCAGATTTTGAAACATTCCATTTAAACTGCAATCAGTTTTAGAATTAGGAACTAGCCTACAAAGGATGCATGAAAGCATCAGGAAGATGAGCTCACGAGTAGACAAATCAATTAGGTCATGGGTAGCTGTGTTATTTTGATTCAGAATATCATCTTAATTAAGCAACAAGCATGTTTGTGAATACCCAAAAAGTAGATGCTGATTTACACAGATTCACATTAAGTGTAAAGTAAATTCATTCTGGACTTCCCTAGTGCTGAGATGGTAAAGAATCTGCCTTTAATGTAGGAGACCTGGGTTCGAGCCATGGATCAGGAAGATTACCTGGAGAAGGGAAAGGCTACCCACTCCAGTATTCTTGCCTGGAGAACTCCATGGACAGAGGAGCCTGGTGGACCACAGTCCATAGGGTCACAAAGAATCAGGTATGACTGAGTGACTAACACTCACTCTAAGTTCACTTCCATTAAAACTTTACTGGGAACCCAAGGAGTTTTTCTATGAAATCAAGGATATTCTTCTTTGTATAGACAAGCTTTGATAAGTGCAGTACTAATGAGAGCGATCAACACAAGCCAGGATGAATAATTTGCAGCACTGCAGGCGGACCACAGATGGCAGGGGAAGATCTCACATGTACACCTGCTGTGAATTTTTAACTTGTGAGCATTTGTATGCGGCATTATAGAAGATGCTGCAGAAATGGTACACTTAGTGTGCTCTTTCTGTCCCTCTTCCTGGAGCTTCCAGGTTAGCCTTTTAGGCACCTGTAAGTGTTAAGAACTGGGCATGGAACAACAGACTGCTTCCAAATAGGAAACGGAGTACATCAAGGCTGTATATTGTCACCCTGCGTATTTAACTTCTATGCAGAGTATATCATGAGAAACGCTGGACTGGAAGAAGCACAAGCTGGAATCAAGATTGCTGGGAAGAAATAATAACCTCAGATATGCAGATGACACCACCCTTATGGCAGAAAGTGAAGAGGAACTAAAAAGCCTCTTGATGAAAGTGAAAGAAGAGAGTGAAAAAGTTGGCTTAAGGCTCAACATTCAGAAAACGAAGATCATGGCATCCAGTTCCATCACTTCATGGGAAATAGATGGGGAAACAGTGGAAACAGTGTCAGACCTTATTTTTCTGGGCTCCAAAATCACTGCAGATGGTGGCTGCAGCCATGAAATTAAAAGATGCTTACT